>JZKD02S1675615.1:64502-103081 GCA_000966675.3 Picea glauca
GTACTAATGCATCATTAGAGTAATAGAGTAACAAACAAGGGGAGAAATGAATATTCCTTCAGACCTTTGAGTAATTTGCAGATCATAGACATTTCAAATTCATACTGCATGGCAGAAGAAAACCATTGTACCAATGAAGCATTATTGCTTCTAAAGATGATGTCATCTACATAGACCAACACAATGAGAAAATCATTACCCTCTGTTTTGATATATAGATTGCTTTCAACTGTTCCTCTCTTGAACCCTTTGTCTCGAAGATACTTATCTAGTCTATAATACTAGGCACAAGGAGCTTGTTTCAACCCATATAAGGCTTTCTTCAACTTGCATACAAAGTCAGGGTGATCTGATAGTTGGAAACGCTCTGGTTGTTCCATATAGACTTCTTCTTTTGGATCTCCATTTAGAAAAGATGACTTGACATCCATTTGATATACTTTAAACTGCTTATGACAAGCATAGGCAAGAAACATTCTAATAGCTTCTAATCTTGCTACGGGCGCAAATATTTCATCAAAATCCAGGCCTTCTATTTGAGCATATCCTTTGCACACCAATATAGCCTTATTTCTTACAATATTTCCTTTCTCATTCATATTATTTTTGTAGACCCATTTGGATCCTATTACATTTTTATTTGTTGGCCTAGGAACAAGTTCCCAAGTGACATTCTTTTCAATCTGGTCCAGTTCCCCATTCATTGATTTTAACCAATTTACGTCTTTACTGGCTTCATTAAATTTCTTGGGTTCCACCATGGATATGAAGGCTATATGTGATTTCTTGGTGTCTTTGATTATCCTTCTCCTGGTTTGTACACCTTTGTATTTCTCACCAATTATCTTACTTGCAAGATGATTCTTTTGAGTAATTCTGGAAGGAGGATTTGATGTTGTCTGTTGATTTGAGTCTACCTAAGTATTTGTATCTTCATCTGACTCTGAGTCTTCTCTTTCTAATTCTTGAACCTGTTCATCTTCAACTTCAACTATATCCTCTATTGTTGATTCAACACTGCTTACATCTCGTATCGATATTTCTTCATCAAATTTTATGTCAATACAATCAACCAATTTATGCAGCCTCTTATTACAACATTTGTATCCTTTTTTGTTTGTAGCATTGTTGGCGCAGGGGAAGACCTAGGGTTCAACTCTAATAGTGCACCAAAAATACCTAACTACTGGATCTTTTGACAACATTTGTGAAGCATATGAAGTCTCACCTGAAGTAGGAATAGGGGGTTGCAGAACACAGGTGTCTACAACCAGAGGAAATGCAAGTGGAATCAAGGAAACCACACACAGAGATCAGATTATTCTTTCCAAGCATACACCTACTTCTCACAGTTATATATCAGATATAACATACTAATGCATCATCAAAGTAATAGAGTAACAAACACAACATCAATCACACACAACAACAGGATATACGTGGTTCACCCTCTCCCTAGGGCTACGTCCACATAACTGTTCTTTATAATATATTAGATGAAAGCTTATAGTTATATCTACACTCTTAGCTTGCAGATATCTCTCCTCCTCTCTTTTCTCTATCTCCCTTCCCTGCGCACCCAGATGCAAGGTTGATCTTCGCACCCAGCTGAAGATCTTACAACACAGACTTCTCTCTCCACACAATCCTTCTCTCTTAGTAATAACAACAATCACTCATAATAACATACCCAAACCCATATCAGTTCCTCTTGACCTTTATTTATACATTACAATAGCTCACCGACAACCTTAGGTCAAAGCCTAGGTGTCAAAACCCTAGATACCAAAACCCTAGGTGTTTAAAACCTATGTCAACTTGACTCACGTTTTAAGGGATTCGCCAGCCTGTCTTTCCTTCCTTCCCACGAGGTTCTCCAAAACATCTATCGGTGGTATTTTTCACTTGCTGAGTTGTCCACGATCCATCTTCCTTATTGATTTTTCTTCCTCAATCTCCTCATCCAATGACTTTCTTTCTCGGAATTTGCTCCATCTTTTCTTCTTCTTTAACCACTTCGACCTGATCTCAGTCAGGATTCCTTTCATGCAGTTCGTGTTTCACCTTTTATTCTGTAATATTCACTTTCTTCCATAACCAAGGGACAACATGCCCCCAACACTCACCTGTGACTCATCCCGAGGCACTCTAATCTGAATATTCTACTGTATCTCGACTTCATAATGCGCAGCGCAACCTGTGTTTCCTACTATGTTCCTCCACCCTGTGTGCAGACTGTCTTTCTTGTGTCTGGTACCCAATCTCAACTGCACCTAGTACCTAGATCCTTATCCTTCTATTTTTATCGAGAGCTGCGAGGCAGATGGTTGTCATAGTACAATTTCAACCAGCTCCCATTCACCAAACCTTCCTTCCACTCCCCATTCAAAGTCTTCAGTTGCACAACTCCTCCTTCTGTAACATAGGCAACCTCATATGGCCCCAGACAATGTGTTATGAACTTCCCTGAATGCTTCATGAACTTTCTATCGTATACCAATACCAGATCTCCTTGCTTAAATGCTTTCTTTTTTATGTGCCTATCATGATAGGCCTTTCCGCGTTCCTTCTGAACTTGTTGATGGAATCCTGCAATAAATTTCTCTTCGTCTAGTTTGACCAACTGTTCCAGCCTCTCTTGAAAAACGACAGTGTCATCCATATCTGTAAAGGCTACAATTCTTAAGCTAGGAACTAAATATTCCATGGGTACAACTGCTTCTAGGCCATAGACCAACTTAAAGGGAATTTTCATTGTTAGCTTCTTACAAGTAGTTCTATAGGCCCATAATACTGTTGGTACTCTCAAATCCCATTCATCTCTATTTACACTGCAAATATTCATTAGCGTTGTCTCCAAGATCTTGTTTAAAACTTCGACTGTCCCATTTGCTTGTGGGTGGTAAGGAGTGCTCTTCTAGTGGTGAACTTCAAATTCCTAAGTCAAGTCTTCAATAGTCTTATTAATAAAATGTGTACCTTGATCACTCATGAGGATCTTTGGGCATCCAAACCTAGTTATGATATCATCAAATATGAAATGCACAGTTGTAGTTTCACTACAGTCCTTAACTACTCTTGCTTCTTCCCATCTGGTCAAATACTCTGTCGCAGTGATGATGTATCTGGCTCCTGTGTGCTTCCCTAGTAGGTTTATAGGTCCCATGAAGTCAATGGAACATTTCTCAAATGCTTGTAAGGTTATTTGGGGTGCTAAAGGCATCTCATCTCTTCTAGACGGTTTCCCAACTCGTTGGCATAGAACACAGGTTCTGTAGTATTCTTTAGCATCTCTATGTAAAGTGGGCCACCAAAGGCCATCTCTCAGAACCTTCTGTGTTATTTCTTTTCCTGCGTAGTGTCCTCCTGTGATGCCTTCATGAGATTCTGCTAAAATCAATGGTTTTTCTACCTCCATAACACATCTTCTGAGGATCTCATCAGGTCCCATCTTATATAGTTGTCCAACTATAAGTGAAAAATTTGCAGTGCGCACTACCATTTGTTTCTTCTAAATGATTGTGTATTTGCAAGGTGCTATTCCTATTGATAGGAACTGAACTATCTCAGTGAATTGATCATCAACCTTTCTAATGGCCAACAAATGTGCATCCGGAAGTGTATCCTCCAAACTAGTAGGTTCCTCTCCATGTTCCAACCTAGACAAGTGATCAGGTCCCTTGTTCATCCTTCCTGGCCTTACCACAATTTCAAAATCATATTCCTGAAATAACAGAAGCCGTATACATATCCTTCCCCCCAACACTGGCTTGTTGACTAGGTATTTCAATGCGGAGTGATCAGTGAACATCTTAAAGTGTCCTCCTAACAAGTAGTGACGAAACTTCTACAGTGCATACACCATAACTAAACCTTCTCTCACGGTGGTGGTGTAATTTATCTCAGTTGTTGAGAGATTCCTACTAGCAAAGGCTAATGGGTGGTCAATATCTCCTGCTCCTAGTTGTGATAACACTTCTCCTAATGCAATAGCATATGCATCGACATGTACATGAAATTCCTTTCTGCAATCTGGGAAAACCATACTAGGCGTAGTAACCATTTTCTATTTCAGTGAGTCGAAGCTCTGCTGAAATTATTTTTTCCATTGAAACTGACAATATTTCTTCAACAACTTCTCCATAGGTGTTGTAATCTTTGTAAATCCCTTAATGAACTTCCTGTAGTATCCAGTATGTCCCTACGCAGTGTGCAGCTATTTGATTGAAGTAGGAGGGGGTAAATTGGCAATAATGGCAATCTTAGATGGATCTACCAGTAACCCCTGCTTACACACAATATGGCCCAACAGAACTCCAAAGGGAGAAAAGAAGATGCATTTATTCAGGTTCAGGGCAATCCGACATTGCCTGCACTTATTCAGGTTGAGGGCAATATTGATCGGATGGTATCCTAAGAATCCATCGGTGAAGGAGTAGACTTCCTTTCCTCCCACATTATCTAACACTTCATCAATAAATGGTGTAGGGAATGGATCAGGTAGACATGCATCATTCAGATTCCTGAGATATACATAGATTCTGATCCCTCCTATTTTCTTATCCTAAACCACCATAGGGCTAATCCACTCTGATTCTTCAACAGGTTCTTTGATTCCTACTTCCAACATTTTGTCTAGTTCAATCTTCACTTTCTCCTTATATTTAGGGTTCAATATATAAGGTATTTGTTTAACTGGCCTTGAATCTAGTTTCAAGGGGATCTTCATCTCTCCGATGGTCCCTTTAATGCCCTTCATATCAGTGAACTTGGTTGGAAACAAGTCCTTATATTCATGCAATAATTTTGTGATCTTATCAATAGTGGCATCATCCCAGTAATCTCCAACATTAGCAAGATTAGGTGCTTGCTCTATCCCAATATTAACTTTCTTGATTTTGATTGGTTGTCCAATAAAAGGTAGTTTGACCCCTGCTCCTTCTATGTCTCGTTATCCTTTTGTTTCTGAAATGTTCACATTCCTAGGATCATCGTCTTCATCGGCATTGATATTGTAACATCCTTGTAATTTCTGAAGAGGTGCAGTCCATTCATCCTCTTATTGCTCCACATGGAGGATAGATGCTTCCTCAAATAATTTTTTTCTTACAACCTGTAAAGCTTGATCTACCAGAGGGTGCTGACTTTCAAATAAAAATGTAGCTACAAGATTCTGAGTCATACCTTTCTAGTCTGCAGTGGTGAGGCACAGTTCCGCTTCAAGGTACCAAATGATAGGCATTGTGTCTAGAGTATTGATGAATTTATGCACCCACTGTTCTTGAGGAATGTAGCTCCAAGCCTCCTCACAACCTCGCACATGGTATTTCGGACAGCTTTGACCTATATACCTAACTTCGCATCCTTCGACTTGTTCTGAAAATCGTGTTGTCATCAAAGTGCGACATTGTATCTAGTTCGTGATGTTCCTTTTATGTGTTCCCCACCATCTTGTTGGAGTATCTTTGAAAGCCTCGTCCAGTGCCAACAGTCTCTGTTTTACTGGTACAGTTTCTTCAAATTCTAGTAAGAAAATTTCTAAGTGATTCAAACCATCAAATGTGGGTAAATTACTTATTGTTGTGTCGATCCAACAAACTTCTCTGGTCAATCTAGCACATCTCCGTTCAGATACTTCATACATTTTATTCTGCTAGTTCTCTAGTGCTTCTTCTGAGTCTAATGAACATGTGTTGTCACTTCGCCATCTTAAATTCCCATCTATTGTAGGATTAATGTAATCATGCTATCGTGTTGTCAGTTTGTATATATTCTCCAACATATATGTGCGGTCTTCTTCTCTGATGGGATCTGTGTATCTAAGACCTTCATCAAGATCCAAAGGTGTGATGAACCTAAGGCCAACACCTTCAAATGTCATTCTTCTTTTCTTCAAGTCAACAACAGTGGAATTGTTGAAAGCCCAATAAATTCCTAACAGCGCGGGATAAGGACAATTATCATCAACTATCTCAATCACCTCAAAGTCAACAAATGTTATGACCCCATTGATGTCCATAGGGACATGTTCCAATCTTCCGAAGGGGCTCACAACCTATCGATTGGCCATCCTAAGCTTTATGGGGGAATAAAACAACTTAGGTTTTCCCATCAATGCCCAGGTCCACTTCATCATAACATTGACCTTCGATCCTAAGTCGAGGACCACATAATCTATATCATATTCTCTAATTTGAGCGTTAAGGTGTATTTCCTTATTTGTCCTTCTCTTTTTGGATAGTTGATGTACTTCTTTATTCAATAGAAGATATACCTTTCCTAGCTCGTACTGTCTGATCAAGTTTTGTAGCTCTTGTACAAGCTCTCATCCTTTATCAAATTAATACAAGTGAAACATAACCATTTGTTGGTACAGGGGAAGACCTAGGGTTCAGCTCTAATAGCGCACCAACAAGCCCTAAATTCTGGCCCTTTCGGCAACACCTACAAAGGAGATGAAGTCTCACCCAAAATAGTAATAGGGGGTTATAGGACACAGGTCTCTACAACCATAGGAAATTCAAGTGCATAAGAATTCCATGAGTCTTCTTATCTCTTTTCTTTCTCCAAGAGAAGCAGACCGATCAAAGTCCAGGGGAATTCCACATTCTCTCGCTTCTAGTTGTGCCTTTGATGAAGAAGCCTGATCTCTTCTAAACTCTTTTAGTGCCTCTTAAAATGTCTTCTTCTCTCTTTTTGGATCAAACTCTTGTGTCTTCTCTGCAACTTTTCTGACTCCTGATTTTTCTGTAGTCTTCCCTGGAGTCTCCCTATCTTCTCCTGTAGAAGTGCCTCCTCTAGTGATAACAATGACTTGGGATATGCTCCATGAGGTTCTATTGTGATTATTTGTACTTGTGGTTTCCTCCTCGTCTTTCCTGAAGTTTGTCTAACATCGCAGGATAATCTTCTATGAAATGTTCAAATGAGTTGCAGTAACTGCAAGTGGTACAAGGGTTTTGACAACCCCTTGCCAAATGACCTAGTTGTGCGCAGTTGTAACAAATGATATGACCTCTACCTCGGCCCATGCCTCCTCCTCTTCCTCTTCCTTTAAATCCACCACGAGGGTTGAAGTTTCCTCTTCTAGGGGAATTATACTATGTAATGTTCCCTTCTTGCCATACTTCACCTTGAATTTTGTAGATATCCCTTGATCTTTCATGTAAGAGGTCATAAGATCTACAGTCCTTCTCATCATGACTCATAGATTTACATAATGTGCAGTAGAGGTTCATAGATGTTTGAACATACTTTTGCATGTAATATCATTCTCCAAGGCGATGTCTATTTATACATACCTCGCACCAAGGTAGAGTAACCTGCTTCAAAGGGATCGAAGCTCCAGAAGACAAATATTCATGGAACAGGGGACAATGCTCCTTGTCATGGACTTCTGATTTGCATATAATGCACCAGATGTCTTCTCTCTTATATTTTCCCTTATCTTTTTTCATATCTTCGACCTGCAGTGATAAGATAGTTAGATGACTCAAGATTTGACTCATACCTGAGCTGGATTCTACCATAGGGGTTGATTCAAGTTTCATGGAGATCTCCAATGCCTCGGCATGTGAAGAAATCTTCTACTAAATCAAAGGGAATCTAATGTGTGGTAGGAGGGCATCAATGAACCATTCCTTGTTCTACTTGTTTGGGATATGAAAACTCAAATGACCTGTCAAGGTATTAAACCTCTGATCAAACTCCCAAACATGTTCAACTACTTTTTTCTTGATTTCTTTCAACTCTGTGATGCACTGGGATTCCGAATTGGGTTTCTTGAATTCAACAATCAACGCAGTATTAATATCATTCAACAGTTTCGGCTGGACAACTCCTTGGATGAACTTCATGCACCTACTCATTGCGCGATCTCTTAGGGTAGTACTAAACTGAGCTCGTTTAACAGCTTTGTCGATGACATTCTTAATACTCCATAAAACTTCACATAGAAACCAATGCTGGTCAGGATCTTCAGATCCATCTCTTCTAAAGGTGGGTAACCTCATCTCATTTTCCATAGATCTTCCTAAGGATCCTGACTAAGTATGCACTGAACCACTTGTACCAGTGCTCTGAGTTTTCTGATAACTTAGGTTACTCTGGTTACTTAATGTTGTTAAAACAACAGGGGGTGTAATAAAACTTACTTCAACAGTCTGTGCAGTCCTTAACATTTCTGACTCTTCTCAGCGAGGTTCTTCAGTATTCTCTTCTTCTACCCTAGAAGAATCTGAATGTTCCTCATTCAACAACTCTTTTTTTTCTCCACTGTATAACCCTTCTTATTATGTTGTTTCATGGATATACTCTAACAAGTTCACCAGAGGAAATTCTCTGAAGATCCTCCCACTATGTGTGTGTCAGATCTCTTTGTCGTTGTCACTGTCTGAATTCTTAAACATTAGTTTTTTCAGTCTGACCCACTACTGTATCTTCAAGATGTTCTTCTCATGAAATAGCATCTTGATCTTCAACTTCAAGAAGTGTAAAAATTTTCCTCTAGGTCCTTTAAAGAAATATCTCTCTGCTTGGCTATATGATTCTACCATATCAATAGAAAACTCTGTGATATACCCTCCAATGGTGCTATCAAACCAGTGATCAACTACTCTTGACACAACGTTATCAACTCTTTTGACCTTCTTGATCAACGTCGATGTCCAAACCACAAGCGGTCTAGATCTGATCTCAAAATGGGTGTTTGCTAATCTAGCCAGCCACTCGTATAGCTCCTTATGAATTCCTCCAAAGAAAATATCATGTATATCAGTAAAGATATACCTTCCCAACCAGTATTTTGTGATAATATTAGATTTCTTATTATGAGTGTCTGTGAAGTCCTTTTCTTGTTCTTCTATCCACTTATGAATCTCTGTCTTCAATGGATACCACCATGACATTCCCTCAAGAAGATCCTGGTCCTGGAAAATGAACTATTTGTTGGCACAGAGGAAGACCCAGGGTTCATCTCTAATAGAGAACCAACAAGCCATAACTACTGGCCCTTTCGACAACACCTGCGAAGCAGATGAAGTCTCACCCGAAGTAGAAATAGGGAATTGCAGGACACTGGTGTCTACAACTAGAGGAAATGCAAGTGGAATCAAGGAAACCACACACGGAGATCAGATTATTCTTTCCAAGCATACACCTACTTCGCACAGTTATATATCAGATCTAACATACTAATGCATCATCAAAGTAACAGAGTAAAGAACACAACATCAATCACACACAACAACATGAAATATGTGGTTCACCCTCTCCCTAGCGCTACGTCCACATAACTATGCTTTATAATATATTAGGTGAAAGCTTACAGTTCTATCTTCTCTCTTAGCTTGCAAATCTCTCTCCTTCTCTCTTTTCTCTATCTCCCTTCACTGTGCACCCAGTTGCAGGGTTGATATTCACACCCAATTGAAGATCTTACAACACAAACTTCTCTCTCCACACAATCCTTCTCTCTCAGTAATAACAACAATCACTCATCATCACATACCCGAACCCATATCAAGTCCTCTTGACCTTAATAGCTCATCAAAATCCTTAGCCCGAAGCCTAGGTGTCAAAACCCTAGATACCAAAACCCTAGGTGTCTAAAACCCTAGGTCAAGTTGACCCACGTTTTAAGGGCTTCACCAGCCTATCTTTCCTTCCTTCCCGCGAGGTTCTCCAAAACATCTACTGGTGGATTTTTCCGCTTGCTGAGTTTTCCACGATCCATATTCCTTGCTAAGTTTTCCATGATCCATATTCCTTGTTGATCTGTCTTCCTCAATCTCCTCTTCCAATGGCTTTCTTTCTCAGACTTCTCTCCATCTTTTCTTCTTATTTAACCATTTCGACCTGATCTCAGTAATCCTTCCTTTCGCGCAGTTCATGTTTCACCTTTTCTTCTGTAATATTCGATTTCTTCCATAACTAAGGGAAAAAAAGTATACCCTAAGAAGATACCTTCATCATCTCTGTCATCATATTTGCCAATATTTTCATCATTGTTCTTGATATAACACTTATTCCCAAAGAATTTGAAATGCTTGATTGAAGAAGGTCTTCCAAACCATAGTTCATAAGGAGTCTTGTCACTTTGTGGCCTGTGATGAGATTTGTTAAGAATATGTACAGCTATATGAATTACTTCTACCCAATATGTCTAAGCAATATTCCTTTCATTCATCACTAATCTTGCCATCTGTTGAATTGATCTATTATGTCTCTCAACTACTCCATTTTGCTGTCGAGTCCTTGGAATAGTATACTCTCTTTTGATCCCATGTTTATCACAAAACCCTTTAAAGTCCCTTGAACTAAACTTTCCTCCTCTATCAGACCTTACTGCCTTAAATATTTTTCATGTTTGATTCTCAGTCAAAGCCTTAAACACTTTGAATTTTTCAAATGCTTCAGTTTTTTCTTTCAGAAAGGCAACCCATGTAAGTCTAGAATAATCATCAATAATCAACATGAAGTAATTTTATTTTCCTGTACCTTCCTTCCTTGATGGTCCACATAAATCCATATGTACTAACTGAAGAGGTTTCTCTGTTGATGCAAAGTTCTTAGATTTAAACTATGTCCGAGTGAGCTTTCCTATTTGGCAAGGTTTGTGTACAAAATCATATGGCTTTGATATTTTTGGAAGATCTTTTACTGCCCCACTATTTATAAGTTTGATTAGATGATCAAAATTTAGGTGTCCAAGTATCCTATGCCATAACCAACTTTCATCATACTTGCTTAAGTGGCATTCTTCTTTTTCTTCTTTCAAAACATAGACATTGTTTTCTGTTCTTATGCCTTTTGCAATCAACTGTCCTGAATTCACAGATTGTATTTTACAATTTTTAGAAGTGAAAACAACTTTACATCCTCTGTCAAAAACTTGACTAACACTAAGTAGATTATTTTTCAGACCATCTACAAACAACACATCTTGAGCTTTCCCTTTTCCATTACTTAGACTTACCATTCCATTACTTTTGATTTTTCTCGGTGCATTATTTCCAAAGGTTACATTTCCTGATTTGCTTTCACTTAGAGAGAGAAACTTACTTTTGTCTCTAGTCATGTGTTTGGAACATCCACTCCCAATATACCAGAGGTTCTTTTGTTTTTGAGCTGAAAGTACTAGACCACATTTTTCACTATCTTTCTTTTTCCATGTGCTGGCATTTCTAGCTAAGGGTTTTATCCTTGGATCTGCTTTGTAATTCTTCAGATGGAAGTTTGCATCTTTGTGGCCGAAGTTATGAGAATTATAACATTCTAGCTCATTGTTCAATATGTCAAAGTGATTGGTGCAACTTTGTCTACTCATTGGTTGTTTAGTTCTATGTTGCAAAGATTGTTTATTTCTTGATCTCCCTAATTGCATGTCTCTAAACTTAATTTGACAATTTTCAATCTTATGACCAAAATTAGAGCAGTAAAAACAGTAACCATGGAAGAAATTTTGGTACCTGAAGGATGGCCTTCTTCTTGGCATTTTTTTCTCCATTTTCTGATATCTTTGTTTTTTATCAGGGATCATCTTGTCTTTATTAGATTTTGTTGGCAGAGTACTCACATGGTTTGATTGTGTGTTGACTTGGAACTTGATCATCTTTACTGGCTCTTTGCTTTCTGTTTGTTTGTTGCTTGAACCACTTACATAGCCTAAACTAGTCTTCAACAAAAGAGATCTTTGTTTTCTCAGAATGTCGTTTAGTTTTGCTGAGGCTTTAATGCTTGGAAGATTTTGGAGATACAATTCTTTAAACTTCTCCATCTCTTTTCTGGTTTTTACTACCTCTTCTTCCAAGGCTTCACATCTTGCCTTATTCTCTGATAACTGTTGTTTCAGAGTGTCCTCTATTTTCTTTTCCTCTTCTAACTCCACTTTTAGCAGGGCAAATTTTTACCATTCTTTTCAAACCGCATCAACAACTATTTTTGTTTTCTCTTCTTAAGTCTAAGTCTGTCAATCTCTTATAAAGTACTGACCTTCCATATCAACCACAGATTCTTCATAATTAACATCACTTCCTATGATTTTATTATCATAATCCTCTTTGGCCATAAGCATAAATTCATTAACCTTGTCTTCACAGGAAGAGTCACTATCTGTGTCTTCTGAAGAGTCATCATTGTTTACACATAAACTTTTCTTCTTACCAAATCTCTTGGATTTGTACTTCTCTTCACCTTCATATTTATGGTCCTTCTTCTTGTGTGGACACTTAGATGAAAAGTGACCTATCTTTCCATAGTTAAAACATTTGAAGGGCGGCTTGCCTTGGTATTTGTCTGATCCTTTCTTTAACCTTCTCACAAATTTTTCCTCAATATCATCTAATTTCGAATCAATATTCTTGTCTGCTTTAAAATATGCTTCTATAGTGGTGGATTTATCTTTGCTAATCCTCATTTCATAAGCATTTAGAGTTCCTAGGAGTTGATCAATAGATAGAGTTTTAAGATCATTCAGTGCTTCTATTGCAAAAAAAATTGGATTAAATCTATCAGGCAGAGATCTTAAAATATTATGAACTAAAAATGCATCGTCAAGCTTCTCACCAAGACCCTTCATGGCATTCACAAGCTTCTCAACTCTTAAAAAATATTTACTAACTATTTCATCTTAATTCATCTTTAGTTGTTCAAATTTCAATCTATGTTTCTGAAGTTTGGCATCTTTTACTTTCTCATCTCCTTCCTAACTGCTAATAAGTTTATCCCACATTTCTTTGGCAGATTCAAGTTGCATGACCTTTACAAATTCAGCTTCAGCAAGCCCACTCAAGATAGAATTCATTGCCTTTGCATTGAAGCTAAATTCTAACTTATCATCTTTGGAAGCTAACACAACAGGTTTTTTATATCTAGTCTCTACAACATCCCAAACATAAGCACCTAAGGCCATGATGTATGTTCTCATTCTAACCTTCCAAAAAAAAAACTTTGTTCCATCAAACATAGGAGGCTTATTAGTTGAAGTTCCTTCATGGCTTGTCATGTTTAATCTTATTGATCTACATTTAAATAAAAGGAACCTGGCTCTGATACCAATTGTTGTAATTACTAAGACAAATGAGAGGGGTGGGGGGGGTGAATCAGTTGTTACTGTGCTTAAGAAACTTTATGCCTATTAAAATATTATTAATCTTATCCAAGTGATCATCAAGAGTATGCAAGACATGAGAAGCAAAATAACAAACATCAATCACACATATGATATACACAGAGACAAATATTCATGAGGAAACCCATAAAGGGAGAAAACCTCTTCTTGTTCGAATGATAGGCAGTCTTTTAAGTTCTATACATCATATTTCTTTGAGAACCAACTCAAAATGAGGCTACACCCTCTTCTTTAACAAGATCCAACTTGCTGAGAGCACCAACTCTCTGGTTTCTCTAACACCCACTAGAAGGAAGCACCAACTCCCTGAGTGTTCCAGCACCAACTGGATGGAAGCACCAACTTCCAGTCACACAAGCACCAACCTGCATAACAAAGAACACCGGTTCTCTCTTGCACCACCCTACCACCCTGGTTTTCTTGGTTGCTACCAGATGGAAGCTACAACTCCTTGTGTTCAAGCACCCACTTGAAACTCTAAAGACAACAGTCCTCCCTAGCACCACCCTACCTCCCTGAGATATAAATATTTTCTTGCTGAAATTTATTATAGTGATACAATATTTATCAATGGCTTACCAGTCTCATCACTATTCTACGACACTAGTTTTCTCTGCCTGCATCAGTGTCTTCCTGCTCACATATTCTTGTGCTTAAGTTCTCATACAATATGTTGTTTTCACCATTTCTTCTTTGTCCAACTTATGTTATTCATCTCTGCATTTTCTCCCTCGGTTCATGTTGTAATAGTCATTGCTTATAGTTCGAATACGATTACTTTTTACAGAGAAACAACAACCTCACCCTGTCATGACATTTTTCTTTTATTCATGTTCTCATCATCCATTACACTCTGCATATCCAACACTCAAGTCGAGAATCTCAAAAACGATCAGGAATTATAATTCCAACACTCAGGAACAATGATTCAACCACTCAGGAACAATGATTCAGTTAGTGTAACTAAATCGTAACTGATCAAGAAACCACGAAGTGAAAAATAAACCCTTCAATCAGATTTTTTTTTATCAGCGTAGTTGGATTATACACGCAGAGGCCCCTGTGATTTTTCAATGCGTAACCTCTGATGTGGAGCCTGACAGTGCTAGATCCTTCCCCTATCTTTTTTTGATGTGACCTTGGGTGATGATATCATGTGACCATGCGAATTTGGGTGCGACCAAAGGTGGTTTGAGATAAAACTGTGTTTCGCCCCACAATTTACCTCGAGCCTCCACGTCTCCTTTCTTCAAAACCATGGTTTCAATTGCGGCCCACCCTTAAATTTTTAAAGTTCACACACCTTCAATCCTCGCAATGCGACGGGACTGTCAATCTCACGATCTTGACGGTGCTCCTGAATAGACAATTCAGATCTATCCTCTCAACTTCTGCAGATCAGATATAACCTTCCTAAATCAATGACTGTGATTTACTTCGTGATCTAGGCTCCGAGAGTTTCAAATCTCAAACCCTTCTTTTCTCCATACGCCAATCTTCCGGAATTGATGATCTACGGACACATGTCCTTCTCAAGCGACGACTCTACCTCTACTTCAGGAATTTGAACTTTTAGCCAAATCAACGGTTTTGTGGCCCCTTTCTCAATCAATGGTCGAGATCTCCTTCGGGTCTTCGGACTTCTGAAATCTCAAGTCTCAAACTTTACTTCCCCTCAAAGTATGCATATTATTGCCACGTGTCCTCTTGGATTGGACGATTGAGGCTTACTTTGGGTCTTGACCTGGAGTCCACAGGATTATGCCACGTCTTTTCAGGATCAAACGACCCAGATTTACTTCGGACGATCTGACGATTGAGATTTACTTCGGATGATCCGATGGTCGAGAATTTATTTCGGCTCTCCGGACTTTGGGTATTTGAAATCTCAAACTGAAACTCTTGAAGTGAGATTTTTCTGGAGCGTAACCTCCTCACATATTTAGACCCAAAATGAATGAATTTTGTTTGATCAAGATCTTANCTTCATCATAACATTGACCTTCGATCCTAAGTCGAGGACCACATAATCTATATCATATTCTCTAATTTGAGCGTTAAGGTGTATTTCCTTATTTGTCCTTCTCTTTTTGGATAGTTGATGTACTTCTTTATTCAATAGAAGATATACCTTTCCTAGCTCGTACTGTCTGATCAAGTTTTGTAGCTCTTGTACAAGCTCTCATCCTTTATCAAATTAATACAAGTGAAACATAACCATTTGTTGGTACAGGGGAAGACCTAGGGTTCAGCTCTAATAGCGCACCAACAAGCCCTAAATTCTGGCCCTTTCGGCAACACCTACAAAGGAGATGAAGTCTCACCCAAAATAGTAATAGGGGGTTATAGGACACAGGTCTCTACAACCATAGGAAATTCAAGTGCATAAGAATTCCATGAGTCTTCTTATCTCTTTTCTTTCTCCAAGAGAAGCAGACCGATCAAAGTCCAGGGGAATTCCACATTCTCTCGCTTCTAGTTGTGCCTTTGATGAAGAAGCCTGATCTCTTCTAAACTCTTTTAGTGCCTCTTAAAATGTCTTCTTCTCTCTTTTTGGATCAAACTCTTGTGTCTTCTCTGCAACTTTTCTGACTCCTGATTTTTCTGTAGTCTTCCCTGGAGTCTCCCTATCTTCTCCTGTAGAAGTGCCTCCTCTAGTGATAACAATGACTTGGGATATGCTCCATGAGGTTCTATTGTGATTATTTGTACTTGTGGTTTCCTCCTCGTCTTTCCTGAAGTTTGTCTAACATCGCAGGATAATCTTCTATGAAATGTTCAAATGAGTTGCAGTAACTGCAAGTGGTACAAGGGTTTTGACAACCCCTTGCCAAATGACCTAGTTGTGCGCAGTTGTAACAAATGATATGACCTCTACCTCGGCCCATGCCTCCTCCTCTTCCTCTTCCTTTAAATCCACCACGAGGGTTGAAGTTTCCTCTTCTAGGGGAATTATACTATGTAATGTTCCCTTCTTGCCATACTTCACCTTGAATTTTGTAGATATCCCTTGATCTTTCATGTAAGAGGTCATAAGATCTACAGTCCTTCTCATCATGACTCATAGATTTACATAATGTGCAGTAGAGGTTCATAGATGTTTGAACATACTTTTGCATGTAATATCATTCTCCAAGGCGATGTCTATTTATACATACCTCGCACCAAGGTAGAGTAACCTGCTTCAAAGGGATCGAAGCTCCAGAAGACAAATATTCATGGAACAGGGGACAATGCTCCTTGTCATGGACTTCTGATTTGCATATAATGCACCAGATGTCTTCTCTCTTATATTTTCCCTTATCTTTTTTCATATCTTCGACCTGCAGTGATAAGATAGTTAGATGACTCAAGATTTGACTCATACCTGAGCTGGATTCTACCATAGGGGTTGATTCAAGTTTCATGGAGATCTCCAATGCCTCGGCATGTGAAGAAATCTTCTACTAAATCAAAGGGAATCTAATGTGTGGTAGGAGGGCATCAATGAACCATTCCTTGTTCTACTTGTTTGGGATATGAAAACTCAAATGACCTGTCAAGGTATTAAACCTCTGATCAAACTCCCAAACATGTTCAACTACTTTTTTCTTGATTTCTTTCAACTCTGTGATGCACTGGGATTCCGAATTGGGTTTCTTGAATTCAACAATCAACGCAGTATTAATATCATTCAACAGTTTCGGCTGGACAACTCCTTGGATGAACTTCATGCACCTACTCATTGCGCGATCTCTTAGGGTAGTACTAAACTGAGCTCGTTTAACAGCTTTGTCGATGACATTCTTAATACTCCATAAAACTTCACATAGAAACCAATGCTGGTCAGGATCTTCAGATCCATCTCTTCTAAAGGTGGGTAACCTCATCTCATTTTCCATAGATCTTCCTAAGGATCCTGACTAAGTATGCACTGAACCACTTGTACCAGTGCTCTGAGTTTTCTGATAACTTAGGTTACTCTGGTTACTTAATGTTGTTAAAACAACAGGGGGTGTAATAAAACTTACTTCAACAGTCTGTGCAGTCCTTAACATTTCTGACTCTTCTCAGCGAGGTTCTTCAGTATTCTCTTCTTCTACCCTAGAAGAATCTGAATGTTCCTCATTCAACAACTCTTTTTTTTCTCCACTGTATAACCCTTCTTATTATGTTGTTTCATGGATATACTCTAACAAGTTCACCAGAGGAAATTCTCTGAAGATCCTCCCACTATGTGTGTGTCAGATCTCTTTGTCGTTGTCACTGTCTGAATTCTTAAACATTAGTTTTTTCAGTCTGACCCACTACTGTATCTTCAAGATGTTCTTCTCATGAAATAGCATCTTGATCTTCAACTTCAAGAAGTGTAAAAATTTTCCTCTAGGTCCTTTAAAGAAATATCTCTCTGCTTGGCTATATGATTCTACCATATCAATAGAAAACTCTGTGATATACCCTCCAATGGTGCTATCAAACCAGTGATCAACTACTCTTGACACAACGTTATCAACTCTTTTGACCTTCTTGATCAACGTCGATGTCCAAACCACAAGCGGTCTAGATCTGATCTCAAAATGGGTGTCTGCTAATCTAGCCAACCACTCGTATAGCTCCTTATGAATTCCTCCAAAGAAAATATCATGTATATCAGTAAAGATATACCTTCCCAACCAGTCTTTTGTGCTAATATTAGGGTTCTTATTATGAGCATCTACGAAGTCCTTTTCTTGTTCTTCTATCCACTTATGAATCTCTGTCTTCGATGGATACCACCATGACATTCCCTCAAGAAGATCCTGGTCCTGGAAAAGGAACTATTTGTTGGCACAGAGGAAGACCCAGGGTTCATCTCTAATAGAGAACAAACAAACCCTAACTATTGGCCCTTTCAACAACACCTGCGAAGTAGATGAAGTCTCACCCGAAGTAGAAATAGGGAATTGCAGGACACCGATGTCTACAACTAGAGAAAATGCAAGTGGAATCAAGGAAACCACACACGAAGATTAGATTATTATTTCCAAGCATACACCTACTTCGCACAGTTGTATATCAGATCTAACATACTAATGCATCATCAGAGTAACAAAGTAAAGAACACAACATCAATCACACACAACAACATGAAATACGTGGTTCGCCCTCTCCCTAGCGCTACGTCCACATAACTATGCTTTATAATATATTAGGTGAAAGCTTACAGTTTTATCTTCTCTCTTAGCTTGCAAATCTCTCTCCTTCTCTCTTTTCTCTATCTCCCTTCACTGCGCACCCAGTTGCAGGGTTGATATTCACACCCAATTGAAGATCTTACAACACAGACTTCTCTCTCCACACAATCCTTCTCTCTCAGTAATAACAACAATCACTCGTCATCACATACCCGAACCCATATCAGGTCCTCTTGACCTTAATAGCTCATCAAAAGCCTTAGCCCAAAGCCTAGGTGTCAAAACCCTAGATACCAAAACCCTAGATGTCTAAAACCCTAGGTCAAGTTGACCCACGTTTTAAGGGCTTCACCATCCTATCTTTCCTTCCTTCCCGCGAGGTTCTCCAAAACATCTACTGGTGGATTTTTCCGCTTGCTAAGTTTTCCACGATCCATATTCCTTGCTGAGTTTTCCATGATCCATATTCCTTGCTGATCTGTCTTCCTCAATCTCCTCTTCCAATGGCTTGCTTTCTCAGACTTCTCATCCTTCCTTTCGCGCAGTTCGTGTTTCACCTTTTCTTCTGTAATATTTGATTTCTTCCATAACTAAGGGACAACAAGTATACCCTAAGAAGATACCTTCATCATCTGTGTCATCATATTTGCCAACATTTTCATCATTGTTCTTGATATAACACTTATTCCCAAAGAATTTGAAATGCTTGATTGAAGAAGGTCTTCCAAACCATAGTTCATAAGGAGTCTTGTCACTTTGTGGCCTGAGATGAGATTTGTTAAGAATATGTACAGCTATATGAATTACTTCTACCCAATATGTCTGAGCAATATTCCTTTCATTCATCATTGATCTTGCCATCTGTTGAATTGATCTAGTATGTCTCTCAACTACTCCATTTTGTTGTCGAGTCCTTGGAATAGTATACTCTCTTTTGATCCCATGTTTATCACAAAACCCTTTAAAGTCCCTTGAACTAAACTCTCCTCCTCTATCAGACCTTACTGCCTTAAATATTTTTCATGTTTGATTCTCAGTCAAAGCCTTAAACACTTTGAATTTTTCAAATGCTTCATATTTTTCTTTCAGAAAGGCAACCCATGTAAGTCTAGAATAATCATCAATAATCAACATGAAGTAATTTTATTTTCCTGTACCTTCCTTCCTTGATGGCCCACATAAATCCATATGTACTAACTGAAGAGGTTTCTCTGTTGATGCAAAGTTCTTAGATTTAAACTATGTCCGAGTGAGCTTTCCTATTTGGCAAGGTTTGCATACAAAATCATATGGCTTTGATATTTTTGGAAGATCTTTTACTGCCCCACTATTTCTAAGTTTGATTAGATGATCAAAATTTAGGTGTCCAAGTATCCTATGCCATAACCAACTTTCATCATACTTGCTTAAGTGGCATTCTTCTTTTTCTTCTTTCAAAACATAGACATTGTTTTATGTTCTTATGCCTTTTGCAATCAACTGTCCTGAATTCACAGATTGTATTTTACAATTTTTAGAAGTGAAAACAACTTTACATCCTCTGTCAAAAAATTGACTGACACTAAGTAGATTATTTTTCAGACCATCTACAAACAACACATCTTGATCTTTCCCTTTTCCATTACTTAGACTTACCATTCCGTTACCTTTGATTTTTCTCGGTGCATTATTTCCAAAGGTTACATTTCTTTATTTGCTTTCACTTAGAGAGAGAAAATTACTTTTGTCTCTAGTCATGTGTTTGGAACATCCACTCCCAATATACCAAAGGTTCTTTTGTCTTTGAGCTGAAAGTACTAGACCACATTTTTCACTATCTTTCTTTTTCCATGTGTTGGCATTTCTAGCTAAGGGTTTTATCCTTGGATCTGCTTTGTAATTCTTCAGATGGCAGTTTGCATCTTTGTGGCTGAAGTTATGACAATTATAACATTCTAGCTCATTGTTCAATATGTCAAAGTGATTGGTGCAACTTTGCCTACTCATTGGTTGTTTAGTTCTATGTTGCAAAGATTGTTTATTTCTTGATCTCCCTAATTGCATGTCTCTAAACTTAATTTGAAAATTTTCAATCTTATGACCAAAATTAGAGCAGTAAAAACAATAACCATGGAAGAAATTTTGGTACCTGAAGGATGGCCTTCTTCTTGGCATTTTTTTCTCCATTTTCTGATATCTTTGTTTTTTATCAGGGATCATCTTGTCTTTATTAGATTTTGTTGGCAGAGTACTCACATGGTTTGATTGTGTGCTGACTTGGAACTTGATCATCTTTACTGGCTCTTTGCTTTCTGTCTGTTTGTTGCTTGAACCACTTACATAGCCTAAACTAGTCTTCAACAAAAGAGATCTTTGTTTTCTCAGAATGTCGTTTAGTTCTGCTGAGGCTTTAATGCTTGGAAGATTTTGGAGATACAATTCTTTAAAATTCTCCATCTCTTTTCTGGTTTTTACTACCTCTTCTTCCAAGGCTTCACGTCTTGCCTTATTCTCTGATAACTGTTGTTTCAGAGTGTCCTCTATTTTCTTTTCCTCTTCTAACTCCACTTTTAGCAGGGCAAATTTTTACCATTCTTTTCAAACTGCATCAACAACTATTTTTGTTTTCTCTTCTTAAGTCTGAGTCTGTCAATCTCTTATAAAGTACTGATGAGTTCACCTTCCATATCAACCATGGATTCTTCATAATTAACATCACTTCCTATGATTTTATTATCATAATCCTCTTTGGCCATAAGCATAAATTCATTAACCTTGTCTTCACAGGAAGAGTCACTGTCTGTGTCTTCTGAAGAGTCATCATTGTTTACACATAAACTTTTCTTCTTACCAAATCTCTTGGATTTGTACTTCTCTTCACCTTCATAGTTATGGTCCTTCTTCTTGTGTGGACACTTAGATGCAAAGTGACCTATCTTTCCATAGTTAAAACATTTGAAGGGCGGATTGCCTTGGTATTTGTCGGATCCTTTCTTTAACCTTCTCACAAATTTTTCCTCAATATCATCTAATTTCGAATCAATATTCTTGTCTGCTTTAAAATATGCTTCTCTAGTGGTGGATTTATCTTTGCTAATCCTCATTTCATAAGCATTTAGAGTTCCTAGGAGTTGATCAATAGATAGAGTTTTAAGATCATTCAGTTCTTCTATTGCAAAAAAATTTGGATTAAATCTATCAGGCAGAGATCTTAAAATATTCTGAACTAAAAATGCATCGTCAAGCTTCTCACCAAGACCCTTCATGGCATTCATAAGCTTCTCAACTCTTAAAAAATATTTACTAACTATTTCATCTTAATTCATATTTAGTTGTTCAAATTTCAATCTATGTTTCTGAAGTTTGGCATCTTTTATCCCACATAACTGCTAATAAGTTTATCCCACATTTCTTTGGCAGATTCAAGTTGCATGACCTTTACAAATTCAGCTTCAGCAAGCCCACTCAAGATAGCATTCATTGCCTTTGAATTGAAGCTAAATTCTAACTTATCATCTTTGGAAGATAACACAACAGGTTTTGTATATCTAGTCTCTAAAACATCCCAAACATAAGCACCTAAGGCCATGATGTATGCTCTCATTCTAACCTTCCAGAAAAAAAAAAACTTTGTTCCATCAAACATGGGAGGCTTATTAGTTGAAGTTCCTTCATGGCTTGTCATGTTTAATCTTATTGATCTACATTTAAATAAAGGAACCTGGCTCTAATACCAATTGTTGTAATTACTAAGACAAATGAGAGGGGTGGGGGGGGTGAATTAGTTGTTACTGTGCTTAAGAAACTTTATGCCTATTAAAATATTATTAACCTTATCCAAGTGATCATCAAGAGTATGCAAGAGATGAGAAGCAAAATAACAAACATCAATCACACATATGATATACACAGAGACAAATATTCATGAGGAAACCCATAAAGGGAGAAAACCTCTTCTTGTTCGAATGATAGGCAGTCTTTTAAGTTCTATACATCATATTTCTTTGAGAACCAACTCAAAATGAGGCTACACCCTCTTCTTTAACAAGATCCAACTTGCTGAGAGCACCAACTCTCTGGTTTCTCTAACACCCACTAGAAGGAAGCACCAACTCCCTGAGTGTTCCAGCACCAACTGGATGGAAGCACCAACTTCCAGTCACACAAGCACCAACCTGCATAACAAAGAACAATGGTTCTCTCTTGCACCACCCTACCACCCTGGTTTTTTTGGTTTCTACTAGATGGAAGCTACAACTCCTTGTGTTCAAGCACCCACTTGAAACTCTGAAGACAACAGTCCTCCCTAGCACCACCCTACCTCCCTGAGATATAAATATTTTCTTGCTGAAATTTATTATAGTGATACAGTATTTATCAATGGCTTACCAGTCTCATCACTATTCTATGACACTAGTTTGCTCTTCCTGCATCAGTTTCTTCCTGCTCGCATATTCTTGTGCTTAAGTTCTCATACAATCTGTTGTTTTCACCATTTCTGCTTTGTCCAACTTATGTTATTCATCTCTGCATTTTCTCCCTCAGTTCATGTTGTAATATTCATTTCTTACAGTTCGACTATGACTACTTTTTACAAAGAAACAACAACCTCACCCTGTCATGACATTTTTCTTTTATTCATGCTCTCATCATCCATTACACTCTGCATATCCAACACTCAAGTTGGGAATCTGAAAAACGCTCAGGAATTATAATTCCAACACTCAGGAACAATGATTCAACCACTCAGGAACAATGATTCAGTTGGTGTAACTAAATCGTAACTGATCAAGAAACTACGAAGTGAAAAAGAAACCCTTCAATCATATTTTGTTTGATCAGCGTCGTTGGATTATACATGCAAGGGCCCCTATGATTTTTCAATGCGTAACCTCTGATGTGGATCCTGAAAATGCTAGATCCTTCCCCTATCTTTTTTTGATGTGACCTTGGGCGATGATATCATGTGACCATGCGAATTTGGGCACGGCCAAAGGTGGTTTGAGATAAAAATGTGTTTCACCCCGCAATTTACCTCGAGCCTCCACGTCTCCTTTCTTCAAAACCACGGTTTCAATTGCGGCCCGCCCTTAACTTTTTAAAGTTCACACACCTTCAATCCTCGCAATGCGATGGGACTATCAATCTCACGATCTTGACGGTGCTCCTGAATAGACAATTCAGATCTATCCTCTCAAGTTCTGTGGATCAGATATAACCTTCCTAAATCAATGTCTGTGATTTACTTCATGATCTGGGCTCCGAGAGTTTCAAATCTCAAACCCTTCTTTTCTCCGTACGCCAATCTTTCGGAGTTGATGATCTACGGACACATGTCCTTCTCAAGCGATGGCTCTACCTCTACTTCAGGAATTTGAACTTTTAGCCAAATCAATGGTTTTGTGGCCCCTTTCTCAATCAATGGTCGAGATATCCTTCGGGTCTTCGGACTTCTAAAATCTCAAGTCTCAAACTTTAATTCCCCTCGAAGTATGCATATTATTGCCACATGTCCTCTTGGATTGGACAGTTGAGGCTTACTTTGGGTCTTGACCTGGAGTCCACAGGATTATGCCACGTATTTTCTGGATCAAATGACCCAGATTTACTTCGGACGATCTGATGATTGAGATTTACTTCGGATGATCCGAGGGTTGTGAATTTATTTCGGCTCTCTAGACTTTGGGTATTTGAAATCTCAAACTGAAACTCTTGAAGTGAGATTTTTCTGGAGCGTAACCTCCTCACATATTTAGACCCAAAATGAATGAATTTTGTTTGATCAAGATCTTAGATCAATGGATCGATCTGTCTACAATGCATCTTTTCCTTGGATTAAATCCAACCTCTCTCCATATTTTGTTATCTTATCCTTCCACTTAATTTCATCTGACGGCTGATAGAGATTCGGATAATTGAGATCTCAGATCTTTCATCTTATCCCGTCCTTCCACTCAAAAGTGATCCAACGGTCATCGTCACTCTTCCTCTTGAGTTTCTGATCTCTCTGACTTAGAAGTTTTTCTAAGTGTTCAAGGATCTCGATATTTTCTCCTCCTGCAAGTCCATCTCTTGGACCTCGTCTGCACTTTTGGAAACCACTACCTCTTATGATCTTTCTAGTCTTCTTCTCTCTCGAGGTTTGGTTCATTGATGTTCTTGCCGTCAATGACAAGCACACTCTACCTGTAAACATGCCAACATAGGTGGTCGTGTTCATGGAATTTTTGGCACTTAAACATGATGTGTTCATAGATTAGGATATATATCCATTCCAAATATTGAAACCTTATGAAAATGGATTCAATAAGAGCTCCCAAGACATTCATGTAAACACACATCCAATCATAATAGGTGCAATTCCCTATTTTTGTGACGTCATATATATTTACAAATGATCCTAGTGTGTTTCCTATTCCTTTCAGGGTTTTCTTCTCCCATAAATACCGAGGTAGAGAGTACATTTGGATCCACACTGGTGCCTCTATGAAATCCTCTTTCTTAGGGATGAATCTCTCAGACCAATATCTCATATGCAAACCCCTCAAGTTGAATAAGTAAGGGTCCTCTTCAAAAATGTGTTCTATGTCTTCTATAAATGAAAATATATCCGTGAAAAAGCCTTTTGAATCTAGTTTCAAGTATATTTTCCCTTTTTTCTTCCATCCGTAGGATTCCCACCCCGTGAGATCCTTTTATGAGGGACAAATGCCCATAAATGTTCTAATTACCATGTGATATTTCATGTATTCGATATAGTTGCTAATCTACCTGGGGTTATTCATAGTCTTGGACAAACAACCATTTAGGAGCTCATTGTCTTTATTTGTTGTTGTTGGAACTAGTTTCTCAGATTCACCTTCACCAATTTGATGCTTCCCTTCCCTACCTATTCTTGGTAAGGTGTTGTTTGTTATCACCTAAAGGGGGAATATAAAGGGTTAAATGTATATGATATGACCCCAAGGGGGTCCATATATGGGGTTAAATGTACATATAATGTGTAAATATATATGTAATAGGTCTAGCCTAATAGACAAGGGGCCTCATGTGTAGGTGTGAATAGGTATATATAGAGATCATGTATTCATTATTGTGGACATGTGAATTGTGATATATAATTTTATTTGGTTATTTGGAGGAGTTTCTCCTATTCTTTAAGGAGTTAATGTGTAACTTATTGATCCAGAATCGGATCCAGAAGCCTGACAGGGCTCAAAAAGGCTCAAAAATGAAAGTGCTCAGAATCTGACGAAACCAATGCCATTGTGTCTGTCTCGTCTTCTTGATTCTGGCCATATATTTACTTCGTCAAACGGGCTTTGTATGTGAAAGATATCGCATTCTATTTGAAAACCCAAATAGACAAAAAAAGGGGATGACTGTACAGTCCGTACAGTGCCACATGGTAGGATGACTGTACAGGTCGTACGACCGTACAGCTGATGTGGTAGCTCTTGGAGATGACACATGGTAGGTGATGTGGCGTACGACAGACAACTGGACCAATCTATGGGTGACACATGTCACCACTATAAGGGTGACACGTGGCACGGGATGACGCCAGCAGGTGACTAGGCAGGTACGGTGGCAGGGTACATGGAAGACACATGGAGCATCCAGAATTTGACACATGGCATTCTTCTATTGGTTTTTGAAGTGCCACGTGGCCCAATCATGGGCTGCCACATGGCACCCTATGGTTGGTTTGTGGTTTATGTAAAGTTATATGGTTTCACCGTGGGTCGAACCCCCGACCTCTCCTCCAGGCAATGGACTGGTAGGACCGGGCTAACCACCCAGGCCACTGTTATTTCTTAACATGTATGTAGCAATGTTTGTATTTAAATTTGATGTAAGGTTCGGTTGGAGGCGAAAAGGGTCAGGGCTTAGCCCCAGCCCATGGTTCAACAAACAGTACCACATGACCACGACCGCGGGGAGTAAAGGGATAGGCGCTAGCCGCAGGTCGCGGGGAATCCCATGTGACCCGAACCTAACCAAATGGAAAGGGTGTGGGGGTTATGGTTGTTATCCCCGGTCCTATGCACACGCCGATGACCAGGAGCCAACGCATTTAAAGGGTCCAGCGCTTAGCCTTTGGGCTAGCGCTTGGCCAAATATAGCATTCATACGACCAAGTTTAGGGGCGCGTGCACAGTCTTAGGGGCTAGGCCCTAATTTTAAACAAAAGTGGGTTTGTTGTTAAAGTTTCTGATTTTTATTGATTTCCAAGCCTGTTTTTAATGGATTTTCTCCATTTTTGGGAGATGTTGGGCATTTTAGGAGACCAAATTGTGGGAGGAAGCTGGGGATGGATAACCAACGTAAAATCGATATAAACCAGGCTTGTTTGAGGCCATGGGAGGACATTCAAATCAGATTTATGCTGAAAGGAAGCCAAGCCAAAGCCATTTGTATGCAGGGAAGCTATTGAGGAGCAGTCGCTTGCGGGCCATTTCTGGGAGCTCCGGACGTCTGTTTTGCGTGCCATTTTCTTTGCAGGGTTGTAGATATCTGGAAGAACATGACCAGATCATTCTTGTAGCCAATTGGCACTGTTGCGATGTACTTTTGAGCTTTTGAACAGAAATAAAGAAGCCTCCCCCACAGAGACAAAGGCCCGGAGACGTAGGCAAAGTTGTGCCGAACTCCGTTATCAATTCTCGTGTTATGGTTTGTTGTCTATTATTTCATTTCAGATCTGCATATGTGTATATGGCTGTCATAATTCCTCTATTTTCCTCATTCTTTCATTAAGTTTCTCAAATGGTTAATTAATACATGCAAAATTAAAACTCAACCATAGTCATTAAAAGATCCTACGGATCACTTATCTATCTTGGAGTTGTGCTATGTGCTCACATTGTTGTCCATGGTTTTTAATTCCATTATTTTATGATATTTTAAGCATTTGGATAATAACATTTAGTGTCAGATAATTGATCATAGGGTCTTTCTTCCTCAAGAAAGTCATCTTGGAACTTTCTCTATAACATTTTTTCAGGGCCACTTCAGAAAGTGAAACTTGGAGGATGTATAGAAGACATACAAGGCTACATGTGGTATGAATTTAAGCTTCTGGGTCATTATACTTTAGGAGATACACCCTATGGAAGATAGGGTTTTTGACTAGTTCTATAACTAGTCTCAAACATGCGTTCCGAGTAAAACAATCATATATTCTTCATAGAGGATCCAAATTCCGTGAGACTAGTTGCATTGGAAAGAAGAAAGTCCATAGTATTGTTGTACATGGTGTGTAATTCTATTTTGTTATGATATTTTAATAATTTGGATAATTACACCATTGGAGGTTTCTTTCCCTATGATTGTTTCCCTAAAGGACTGTGTTTCAAGTCAACCGAGGATAAATTGCCATACCCACCTAGAATTGTCTGATGTTGCTCTGTTAAAATCTTTGAATTGCAATGCTTTTAGTATGTGATCAAAATCCTAGGAATCAGGTCATTGATCACCACCTAGCCGTCTCATCTCTCCTTGGAGCTCGAAATTCACCTCAAGGATTTAGAAAATATATCAAATGGGAAAAGATTTGTGGAAAAAAATATGAATTTATTTTTCTTAACCACAAGCATAAATATAAACTAAAACAAATCCAAAATTTTCTTGAGCTTGGTGTAACACCCATATTAAACTAGTATTATCTTGATCCACACATAAATCTCCTTAATTAACCTTTCTCTCAAAGCCTTTAAGAAAATAACCTTGAGATTTAGAAAACTATGGCAATTCTCAATTATAAATTCCAACACATAACATTTTAAGACATGATCAATACAAAAACCAACAACGCATATTAACATATGATTTTACTATTGCAATTGGAAATCAACTCAGTGTTCTAGGTAACCTTTTCTTCAATTTTCCAAGTTTAAGGAATTGTCTTAGCCAACCATTGTAGTTAGTATTGTAAAACTAAAATTAGATTAACCAAAAAAAACTTCTTAAAAAAACATGTATTTAAACTTTCATGCTTCTCATCCCAGCAAATCAACCTCCCATTGATTGAAAATATACACATGATAATCAAACCATCACTAGATTTTTCATTTTGTTGGTCTCCAACTCATATTTCTATCATACCATGTATCTCAAGATGTCCTACCAATGGAACTATTATGGCCACAACACCCCCTCCCCCTGCCCCACCCCCCCACTAAATTTGAGCTTCATTGTCTAATCCCTACTACTATGAGCCTAATGATTATTCTTTACTCATTGAAAGAAGGGTGGAGGTTTGGATCTTCCTGGGTTATTATCTTTGTGGAGGTTTATCATGACCAATGATCTCTTTGATTATATTCCTTTTGATGTTCTTTATCATACTTTTGGTTATGATGTTTCTATGATCTTTGCAAACTAAATTTGATAGCTTATCTATTGATTTTGAAATATTTGTTGATCCTATATAATTTCTAGGATAAACATTCTATTTTATATGATGTGAATATAAATTTCTTTTAAGGATATGTTCTCTCCTTGTGCACCAATTTGTAATTTCATCTCACTGCAGTGTTGAGAAGTAAATGGTTGACTTAGATGAAGAAAATATATGCATATTTGCATTCTCTTGTATACACATTATACCTAATGTCTTCATATTCAGGCTTGAACTCTTATACGTTAAATAGATTCCTCAATGTGAAATCCATTGATTGAATTAGATGAATTTAAAGATATTCTAAGAGTTTGAGACATTATTCTCTGTTAAGAAAGTGTGACATCTTTATCCTAATAATAGTGGAAAGTAAGTTAGAAAAGGTCAAGATCAAGGATAATTACTTCTTATCCTTTCTTCATTTTTAAATAATCCTTTCTCCTAAACTCTTTTTCATTTGATAAGTAAAGTGGAAAATGAAGGAATATACANGACTTTGGGTATTTGAAATCTCAAACTGAAACTCTTGAAGTGAGATTTTTCTGGAGCGTAACCTCCTCACATATTTAGACCCAAAATGAATGAATTTTGTTTGATCAAGATCTTAGATCAATGGATCGATCTGTCTACAATGCATCTTTTCCTTGGATTAAATCCAACCTCTCTCCATATTTTGTTATCTTATCCTTCCACTTAATTTCATCTGACGGCTGATAGAGATTCGGATAATTGAGATCTCAGATCTTTCATCTTATCCCGTCCTTCCACTCAAAAGTGATCCAACGGTCATCGTCACTCTTCCTCTTGAGTTTCTGATCTCTCTGACTTAGAAGTTTTTCTAAGTGTTCAAGGATCTCGATATTTTCTCCTCCTGCAAGTCCATCTCTTGGACCTCGTCTGCACTTTTGGAAACCACTACCTCTTATGATCTTTCTAGTCTTCTTCTCTCTCGAGGTTTGGTTCATTGATGTTCTTGCCGTCAATGACAAGCACACTCTACCTGTAAACATGCCAACATAGGTGGTCGTGTTCATGGAATTTTTGGCACTTAAACATGATGTGTTCATAGATTAGGATATATATCCATTCCAAATATTGAAACCTTATGAAAATGGATTCAATAAGAGCTCCCAAGACATTCATGTAAACACACATCCAATCATAATAGGTGCAATTCCCTATTTTTGTGACGTCATATATATTTACAAATGATCCTAGTGTGTTTCCTATTCCTTTCAGGGTTTTCTTCTCCCATAAATACCGAGGTAGAGAGTACATTTGGATCCACACTGGTGCCTCTATGAAATCCTCTTTCTTAGGGATGAATCTCTCAGACCAATATCTCATATGCAAACCCCTCAAGTTGAATAAGTAAGGGTCCTCTTCAAAAATGTGTTCTATGTCTTCTATAAATGAAAATATATCCGTGAAAAAGCCTTTTGAATCTAGTTTCAAGTATATTTTCCCTTTTTTCTTCCATCCGTAGGATTCCCACCCCGTGAGATCCTTTTATGAGGGACAAATGCCCATAAATGTTCTAATTACCATGTGATATTTCATGTATTCGATATAGTTGCTAATCTACCTGGGGTTATTCATAGTCTTGGACAAACAACCATTTAGGAGCTCATTGTCTTTATTTGTTGTTGTTGGAACTAGTTTCTCAGATTCACCTTCACCAATTTGATGCTTCCCTTCCCTACCTATTCTTGGTAAGGTGTTGTTTGTTATCACCTAAAGGGGGAATATAAAGGGTTAAATGTATATGATATGACCCCAAGGGGGTCCATATATGGGGTTAAATGTACATATAATGTGTAAATATATATGTAATAGGTCTAGCCTAATAGACAAGGGGCCTCATGTGTAGGTGTGAATAGGTATATATAGAGATCATGTATTCATTATTGTGGACATGTGAATTGTGATATATAATTTTATTTGGTTATTTGGAGGAGTTTCTCCTATTCTTTAAGGAGTTAATGTGTAACTTATTGATCCAGAATCGGATCCAGAAGCCTGACAGGGCTTAAAAAGGATAAAAAATGAAAGTGCTCAGAATCTGACGAAACCAACGCTATTGCGTCTGTCTCGTCTTCCTGATTTCGGCCATATATTTACTTCATCAAACGGGCTTTGTATGCGAAAGATATCGCATTCTATTCGAAAACCCAAACAGACAAAAAAATGGGATGACTGTACAGTCTGTACAGTGCCACGTGGTAGGATGATTGTACATGTCGTACGACCGTACAAATGATGTGGCAGCTCTTGGAGATGACACATGGCAGATGATGTGGCGTACGACAGACAACTGGACCAATCTATGGGTGACATGTGTCACCACTGTAAGGGTGACACATGGCACGGGATGACGCCAGCAGGTGACTAGGCAAGTACAGTGGCAGGGTACGTGGCAGACACGTGGAGCATCCAGAATTTGACACATGGAATTCTTCTATTGGTTGTTGAGGTTCCACGTGGCCCAATCATGGGCTGCCACGTGGCACCCTATGGTTGGTTTGTGGTTTATGTAAAATTATATGGTTTCACTGTGGGTCGAACCCCCGACCTCTCCTCCAGGCAATGGACTAGCAGGACCGGGCTAACCACCCAGGCCACTGTTATTTCTTAACATGTATGTGGCAATGTTTGTATTTAAATTTGATGTAAGGTTCGGTTGGAGGCGGAAAGGGTCGGGGCTTAGCCCCAGCCCATGGTTCAACAAACAATACCACATGACCACGACCGTGGGGAGTAAAGGGATAGGCACTAGCCGCGGGTCACGGGGAATCCCATGTGACCCGGACCTAACCAAATGGAAAGGGCGCAGGGGTTATGGTTGTTAGCCTCGGTCCTATGCACACGCCGATGACCAGGAGCCAACGCATTTAAAGGGGCCAGCACTTAGCCTTTGGGCTAGCGCTTGGCCAAATATAGCATTCATACGACCAAGTTTAGGGGCGTGCGCAAAGTCTTAGGGGCTAGGCCCTAATTTTAAACAAAAGTGGGTTTTTTGTTATAGTTTCTGATTTTTATTGATTTCCAAGCCTGTTTTTAATGGATTTTCTCCATTTTTGGGAGATATTGGACATTTTTGGAGCCCAAATTTTGGGAGGAAGTTGGGGATGGATAACCAACTTCAAATCTATATAAACCAGGCCTGTTTGAGGCCATGGGAGGACATTCAAAGCAGATTTATGCTGAAAGGAAGCCAAGCCAAAGCCATTTGTATGCAGGGAAGCTATTGAGGAGCAGTCGCTTGCGGGCCATTTCTGGGAGCTCCGGACGTCTGTTTTGCATGCCATTTTATTTGCAGGGTTGTAGAGATCTGGAAGAACATGACCAGATCAGTCTTGTAGCCAATTGGCACTGCTGCGATGTACTTTTGAGCTTTTGAACAGAAATAAAGAAGCCTCCCCCACAGAGACAAAGGCCCGGAGACGTAGGCAAAGTTGTGCCGAACTCCGTTATCAATTCTCGTGTTATGGTTTGTTGTCTATTATTTCATTTCAGATCTGCATATGTGTATATGGCTGTCATAATTCCTCTATTTTCCTCATTCTTTCATTAAGTTTCTCAAATGGTTAATTAATACATGCAAAATTAAAACTCAACCATAGTCATTAAAAGATCCTACGGATCACTTATCTATCTTGGAGTTGTGCTATGTGCTCACATTGTTGTCCATGGTTTTTAATTCCATTATTTTATGATATTTTAAGCATTTGGATAATAACATTTAGTGTCAGATAATTGATCATAGGGTCTTTCTTCCTCAAGAAAGTCATCTTGGAACTTTCTCTATAACATTTTTTCAGGGCCACTTCAGAAAGTGAAACTTGGAGGATGTATAGAAGACATACAAGGCTACATGTGGTATGAATTTAAGCTTCTGGGTCATTATACTTTAGGAGATACACCCTATGGAAGATAGGGTTTTTGACTAGTTCTATAACTAGTCTCAAACATGCGTTCCGAGTAAAACAATCATATATTCTTCATAGAGGATCCAAATTCCGTGAGACTAGTTGCATTGGAAAGAAGAAAGTCCATAGTATTGTTGTACATGGTGTGTAATTCTATTTTGTTATGATATTTTAATAATTTGGATAATTACACCATTGGAGGTTTCTTTCCCTATGATTGTTTCCCTAAAGGACTGTGTTTCAAGTCAACCGAGGATAAATTGCCATACCCACCTAGAATTGTCTGATGTTGCTCTGTTAAAATCTTTGAATTGCAATGCTTTTAGTATGTGATCAAAATCCTAGGAATCAGGTCATTGATCACCACCTAGCCGTCTCATCTCTCCTTGGAGCTCGAAATTCACCTCAAGGATTTAGAAAATATATCAAATGGGAAAAGATTTGTGGAAAAAAATATGAATTTATTTTTCTTAACCACAAGCATAAATATAAACTAAAACAAATCCAAAATTTTCTTGAGCTTGGTGTAACACCCATATTAAACTAGTATTATCTTGATCCACACATAAATCTCCTTAATTAACCTTTCTCTCAAAGCCTTTAAGAAAATAACCTTGAGATTTAGAAAACTATGGCAATTCTCAATTATAAATTCCAACACATAACATTTTAAGACATGATCAATACAAAAACCAACAACGCATATTAACATATGATTTTACTATTGCAATTGGAAATCAACTCAGTGTTCTAGGTAACCTTTTCTTCAATTTTCCAAGTTTAAGGAATTGTCTTAGCCAACCATTGTAGTTAGTATTGTAAAACTAAAATTAGATTAACCAAAAAAAACTTCTTAAAAAAACATGTATTTAAACTTTCATGCTTCTCATCCCAGCAAATCAACCTCCCATTGATTGAAAATATACACATGATAATCAAACCATCACTAGATTTTTCATTTTGTTGGTCTCCAACTCATATTTCTATCATACCATGTATCTCAAGATGTCCTACCAATGGAACTATTATGGCCACAACACCCCCTCCCCCTGCCCCACCCCCCCACTAAATTTGAGCTTCATTGTCTAATCCCTACTACTATGAGCCTAATGATTATTCTTTACTCATTGAAAGAAGGGTGGAGGTTTGGATCTTCCTGGGTTATTATCTTTGTGGAGGTTTATCATGACCAATGATCTCTTTGATTATATTCCTTTTGATGTTCTTTATCATACTTTTGGTTATGATGTTTCTATGATCTTTGCAAACTAAATTTGATAGCTTATCTATTGATTTTGAAATATTTGTTGATCCTATATAATTTCTAGGATAAACATTCTATTTTATATGATGTGAATATAAATTTCTTTTAAGGATATGTTCTCTCCTTGTGCACCAATTTGTAATTTCATCTCACTGCAGTGTTGAGAAGTAAATGGTTGACTTAGATGAAGAAAATATATGCATATTTGCATTCTCTTGTATACACATTATACCTAATGTCTTCATATTCAGGCTTGAACTCTTATACGTTAAATAGATTCCTCAATGTGAAATCCATTGATTGAATTAGATGAATTTAAAGATATTCTAAGAGTTTGAGACATTATTCTCTGTTAAGAAAGTGTGACATCTTTATCCTAATAATAGTGGAAAGTAAGTTAGAAAAGGTCAAGATCAAGGATAATTACTTCTTATCCTTTCTTCATTTTTAAATAATCCTTTCTCCTAAACTCTTTTTCATTTGATAAGTAAAGTGGAAAATGAAGGAATATACAATTATAACATGATGCCATTTATCGTTTCCCTTGGAGAACAAAGTGTATTCTTGTCGTGGTTACATGAACATGGTTGTTTTTAATGAATTCACTCTCTTTAAAGGATACTTATGTTATTTTAAGTCTTCAACAAGAACATGCCTCAATAGAAGATCACATATAGTTGGTCACAGAGCGCGGGAAGAACTCAAAGAGAAGGGATTCCAGTCAGTAGAAGATATGGAAAACTCAAATATGCTTGTAGACAAACCCTGGCATTATACCTTCTGGATAAAATTCTTTCCAGGTCAGGTCTTAATCCTTCTAGAACCTAACATTTAAAATGGAGCTTTGTCTATCCCTGGATGTTCCTTTAACATCATTTTTCTCTTTTCCCTTCCTATACGAAGTTCTGAGTTGTTTTATTGAAACATCGAGCCATGACATGAACCTTGAAATATATGTGAAACCATGATCTATAGTGGAACCTTGTCTGATAACAGGATCTTCCCATTGGTCTCTCCTTATCAGCGTTACTTTTATCGAGAATCCCCATTTGAAATACAAATCTTATATTTTCTTTAGGACCTTTTTGAGAGCCTGAAGGCCACACGCCTATCAAACTCCCATCATTGAGTTTTCCCCATCAAGATGAAAAAAGGGTGCCCTTTTTAAGTTATCAAAACCTGAGACATGAAAGCATATCATATGTTCCTCAATTGAGGGGAGCCATTATGCCTATCTCCTTCCCTTAGGTTGATTCCTTTTTCAAATCAATGGCCCAAATTATTAGTCGGTATTGATCAATAGTTAGTCTCGCCCACTCACAACTAGGATAGTCATGATTGTTTGAGATTGTCTCTTTGGTCTCTCCCATCAAGTTTTGAAACCCTATAGAACTCGGCATATAGGGTTCTCACATTGTAAACATAATTTTCCTTTGATATTTCTCCAATATGATAAGCCTAGTATAATTCTCTCTATCGAATTTTCCTCTTCGATGTTTTCCACAGCAACAAGCCAGATTGGTATCAACCCACCCCTTCATCCTATGAACCATCCCTTGTGGCGATGACGTGGCATTGACATGTCCACTCGACGTGTCACGCTGACATGCTTTTTTCGACATGGAATTTGACTACTATGAAATCATCAGGCTCAACCTTTTAGGATATCCCTATCGGATTTCTCTCTTCCTGAATTCTATCAGATTACCCACTTCCTGAATACCATTGGATACCACCTTTCCGATAAACTTGTTGGAATTTCTCTTCCCAAAGTCCTATCGGTTTTCCACTCCCTACGACGTCTTCGAAATCTTTCCTATTGGACGGTATGGATCAAACTTGTTCGGAATATTTCCTCTGCATCATACCTTAGGAAAATCCTATTAAACTACCTCTTTCACACCACTTTCATCTAACTTCATAGTTATTTATTATTTTTGGGGACCCAGATGTGACACTTCGCAGATCCTAAAAGGTTATTGTGCACCGTGGTCCATACAACTCGTGGCTTCACACATGAATTATATGGGGAAGGTTAAACCATATAAGCACATTACCATCAAACTTCCAAATGCATGTGGGGCAAATCTATGAGCTAGCAGATCAAAGGTCAAGATTCTCCTTGATAACAGATCAATGGTAACTGAGTCCTATCATCGAAGAACTGTGTCTTAAATGATATATCATCAATACAAATATGAAGTGGTTCATTGAGAAAATGGAATGATGATCATATATTAACAAAACCCTTTTTCGTGAAAGAGAAGTTGAAATTCCCAAAAGATTTGAAGAAGGGAACAAGGGTGGTGAAGCAGGTTGAAAATATTCCTCAGGTTTTTCCCCATCTGAAACACCATACTTCATGCAAAGGGAAATATTTTGTACATCGGGTCAATGAGTAAATCAAGATCCCTCTTCGATATTGGAAAGGTCGTCGAGAAGTTACAAGATCAAATTGAATTCGTCGGCTATATGATAAGAAAAACATGCCACGTAGAATGAAATAATTTCACTTCATAAATTACGTCGATAGAGCCATGAACATCATCATGTCCACTACCAACCTCCCACGACTCATGTTAAAGATGTTATAGAAGTAGCTCTTAGTGCTAGGAAAGGTTGATAAGAAGACATAGAGAATTGTCGATGAAGTTTTCACACACAAAAAAAATGAAAGTCGATCCCACTTCATGGATTTCCCCCCGAAGAGGAACTGATCTTCCTAAGCTCTCCCAAAAATTCGAGGAGCTTCACTTGTTTTCACAAAGAGGAAGAATGTTTTTTATTCATAATCTTGGGATCCAAACCTTCAGGGCATGACATTCTGCAGTTCATCCTAAGGAATTTCTGCATCAACTGGTCTGGGTTCAGATGCAACAAAGAGATCCAAGAAAAATGGTGTGGTCGTTGGTTCTCTACATCTGTGGCAGTGAATATTAATTGAGACATTCTTCCAGCCAACATAATTCCACTGATATTGATACCATGAAGGGTCCATACTAAATTAAAGGAAGAATACTGACTTAATCAGTGAATATTGGAAGTGGAGGGATTGCAGCCGCTGATGGTATTCTTCAACAAGAGACTAGACTTGTGGGTATTCCTCAATAAGGACCCTTTTCATCTTCTTTCAAACTATTCAATCCTTTTGTTTTGTAGATAAGAAAAATGGAAAGGAGGAAAATATTTCCCGTAAACCAAATAGAAATAAAATATTGGTGGTATGATTTATTGTCTCTTCTGAGGAAAGTTGAGAGAATATGAAGCAACATGCAAATGGGGAGTTGCAAAAGGTGAAAAGGGAAATTTGGTTGTGAACATAATTTATGAACTGATCAAGGAATAATAAAAATGCATGGTGTTAAGAGAAGATAGAAAACAAATAAATTCATGTCTTTAATATAATTTTTATTAATCGACTTAGTGCAAATGTAAGAGAGCATGGATAATTGAAACGACCAAAACTGTAACTGTATCCTTGGTAGTTATAGATATTGAAAAGTCTCTCTTGTAACTTATAAAAGAGAGCTCCATGTAATATAGAATGACTTTTTCCCATTGTAACATTGATGATACTACTATCTCATGGAATAAAGAGTAGAATGCATTTCACAATCATAAGTGGCGTTTTGTTATATATGAGTTTGTCTACATGTGTAATGGAATTTTCACAATTTCTTGAAATATCTCATATGAACTATTTATGTGTGTGTTGTTCAAGCTATTTCACATTTTTGGTTACTAATAGATGCAACGGTAATGTTATAGGTTTGATCTACAACTATTCATGATTCAATCCATGGATTTATTGTTTTAATATATTGTTGGTTGATGTGAACTATTTCTACAATCAATAATACAAATTTATTCTATATCTATCTCTTGGTGTTGCTCATGAGCAAGATAGGTTAGAAGTAATTAGATTAAACAATTTGCATTTAATTTAATTTAAATTAGACTTAGTTTAGTTAGAATTCTTTCGGGAGATAGAATGTTGCATTTCCCCTTTGTTCTTCTAATTCTTAGTGACAATCAAGTCCACATACTAATCGAAAATACTATATGAAATGAGAATAAATCTAATTGAGACCTTCTCCCTTAACTTCTTAACATATAATTTGGAACTTTCAACATGAACCATTTTTTACATATATAAAAACTTTTTACATATATACATGTGATCCAAGATATTATCCAACAAAATGGTTTAATATATGGTTTGACATAATCAAACCCTTAAAAACAAGTCTCACTCAAAGTATGTTGTGGTTCCAATTAAAATATTATGTACACATATTATAAAAGTAAGAATAGTGAACCAACATATTTGAAATAGTAAACAAGGAAAGCATGAAAAATCTTTCCATTCATAGAAAATCACCCTAAAGAAGTTCTATCACATACTCATATTAACTCTCTCTCTTAGTTGAGATTGCATATTTTATTTATTTATTGACCAACAAAATATAAAAATGTTTTAACTATTTAACATAGTTTTTTTTTCCAGGAAAAAAGTTATTCTCAAGTTTATAACTATTTAACATAGTTAACAAGCGTACAATGCTAAGATAGTTAAGGGGCACTATCAATATGATTGATGACCTTGGCGCATCAATTATGGGTATCAAGATCATATGCATTAGTGTAATTCATGCTACATCATCTGAAAAGGCATAGCAAAACAAAAGGCCCAACATGTTGTAGAATATTGAATATAAATTTA
>JZKD02S1675615.1:103091-114361 GCA_000966675.3 Picea glauca
AGGAGGAGATAGAATACATGTCCAGGGTCCCATATTCATCAACAATTGGCAGCTTGATGTATGCAATGGTTTGCACAAGACCAGATATTGCACATGTAGTGGGAGTTGTGAGCAAATATATGAACAATCTAGGTAAAGAACATTGGGAGGCGGTAAAGTGGATTCTCAGATACTTGAGAGGTACTGTTAATCATGCATTATGTTTTGGAGGTTCAGAAACTGCTCTACAAGGATATGTTGATTCAGATATGGCAGGTGATAAAGATAGCAGGAGGAGCACCACAGGGTATGTTTTTACTATAAGTGGAACAATAGTAAGTTGGATTTCAAAACTGCAAAAGGTTGTTTCACTTTCAACAACAGAGGTAGAGTATGTTGTTGTTATAGAGGCTAGTAAAGAGATGATTTGGTTACAAAGGATTATGGAGGAATTGGGAAAGAAGCAGGAGAATAGCAGGTTGTACTGTGACAGTGAGAGTGCAATTCATCTTGAAAAGAAAACATCCTTCCATTCAAAGGCTAAGCATATATAGTTGAGGTACCACTTCATACGATCCGCCTTGGAAGATGGACATTTGAAGTTGGAAAATATACACACTAGCCAGAATCTTGCAGACATGTTAACAAAGGGAGTAACCAGAGAGAAACTGAGTTCCTGCTTAGTTTTAGTTGGTCTTCAATAATGAAGATGAAGATGAGAAATTTTCCAGGTCCAAGAAGGTTCAGGGTCCATCATATACAACAGCGATGGAGTTGTTGAGATCAGTCTCCAAGTGGGAGATTGTTGGTTGTGGAGCCTGATTATCTTTCTGATTCAGAGGTTTTTTACTTTCAGCTGTGTTTATACCCCATGAAGTATTTACACCCCAGAAGTATGTACACTCTTCCACGCGGGGGAGTGTAGAGGGGGGGTACCCCCTCTGCGAGGTCCGAGGGAGCTATCCCCCCGGTTGGGGGGGTTGGGAGCAAGCGGGCCCCTAGCAGGGGTTCGGGGGCGAAGCCCCTGAAGGAAAAATTACCTTGTAAATGTATATTGTAATTTCATTGTAAATCTGGACCGTTCATTATAAGGTCGAAGATCTAATGGTAGAGATTATGTTAGGGTTTTTTTCCCTAGAAGGCAACCTTCTTTTACGAGGGAAATGTATTGCGGCTATGATTGATGGCAAATATTGTATTTTGAGATAGGAGACTGTGAGAGAAAGAAGAGGAAGTTACAGTGGGTTTACTGTAGGTTGTATCCCTTCATAGGTTGGATAATAATAAAGGAAGGACCTGGCAATTTCTCTGGTGGACATAGCCCACACTGGGTGAACCACGTAAATCTGTGTCTCTATTGTATTATGTATCTTCTCTGTTTTGTTTCCGCATTTGTTTTATTTTATTGCTCCACGGTCCTTTTTTTCTAACACAATATACTATGCACAGCATTAACTAGAAATCATGCATATTATAAGTACAAATCACAGGTATAATAATTTAATACGTAGTGGAAATAAATACACAAGCAAAGGAAACCATAACAGAGAGCACTTATTTTTTATAGAAGAGAACCATCGACTGGCTGCATACCAAGGACGTTCCACCCAACTGTAGAAATTGATGTTCCAAGTATCGACATCAATGTCACCCCCGAGCCAAGACTATGAATCCACAAGGCGGTTCTGGAGTGTTACTCGTCTTCCCAAACTAGTCAGCACTCAAGCTCTCACAGGATTCTCCACCACTCACAACAATCTAAGTACCCAACTCTTTTCTACCCATCCTGCACCACCCAAGAGAATGGACCTCCACCCTTCTCTGCCACACAGTCCCTCATGCAGTCCTTCTCCTTCCAGGGCTCTAGTGCAACTGGTCCAAAATCTCCATGATGGGGCTCTCAGGACTTGCAGCTGTGAGAAATGTTGAACATAGGCCAAGCATATCAGATATGCATACCTCAAATCATGTCTAGATTACACCAACAATCTCTACATCCAAAAAAACCGTGGTTGTTCTTTAATGGTAGGATTTCCTTTCCCAAGCCAAATGCGAATGAGGAAAGATGAGTGAGTGAAGGAATGAATGGAGTGAAGAATCCATGAGAGAGGATGAATAGTGAACGAATCGGGAGAAGGAATGTGTGAGACGACCAACAAAAACACTAGAATGGGGACGAGAATGAGAGTGAGTGAATGAAAAAAATGAATGAGAGAATTAGCCAATCAGGGAACCCCTTCCACACACCAGGGACGGGTTTTTGTAATTCATGGGGATAAAGAACCTCTTGGCCTTCCCCCATAGAGTTCATGTAACCGATCCCCCCCCATTAAACAAAATGGGTAGTTAAAAATTAAATAAACACTTATCCCCTCAAGCCCCCTCTCTTGTGGAATCATAGCCCCCTATAACTCTAGTCCTTGTTCGTCTAGAATCCAACAATGTATTTATTATTAATAATGATCACACATTACATTTCTTAGGCACACTGAAATTTTAATAATTGTTTGGTTACTCTGACTTCTTAGCAAAGTAACAATACATTATTTAATATGGGGGTTCAAAAATCTAGATGTTACATCCCCTCCCCCTTATTTTGACACTGTCCTAAGTGCACATACAAAACAGAGATCAAAATCTCAAAATTTATTCAAAAATTTGTGGGTACTATGTCTCCATGGCATATTCATGCTCGCAGGTAGCATCTTCAGGACCGTAGCAGGTCCACTGAACTTTTACTAGTTCTATAACTCGATTTTGGAGCATTTTGAATTTTCTATCCAATATTCGCACTGGATGGACTTGAAAGTCTCCCTCTTTCTCTACCTGAATCAAATGCAAATCAATAACATGGTTAGGATCATGTACATATTTATTTAGAAAAGAGACATGAAATACATTATGCATATTCATGGAAACATGTAATGCAAGCCTGTATGCAACTGGCCATATTCTGTCCAATATCTCAAATGGACCACAGAATCTGGCTGCCATCTTTGTACAACTACCCAACTTCAAAGAGCTCTTCTTGGGATTTAATTTCAAAATCACATGCTCTCCCACTTTAAATTCTCTTGTTGTCCTATTCTTATCTACATATACTTTCTGTCTATCTTGAGTTTCCTTCAAATTCTGCTTAATCTTAACCATCTGATCTTCCATTTCCTTGAGTGACTCTGGCCCAAGTACCACTCTATCTGTTGGGTTGTCCGAACTGAGTGGAGTACTGCATTTTCTACCATACAAGGCTTCAAATGGGCTCATATTTAATGAATCTTGATACCCATTATTATTGTCAAACTCAACCAAGTGCAAGTTGTAATATCCCCAAGGACGTGCCCTGTTGTAATCATGTTTATGAATTGCAAATCATGTTTTATAGGTTGGTATGCCAAGTTAATATAAGTTGGTAAGGCGTATGAGTTTATTAGGCTGGAGAGCCTATTTTTGTATATGTAATTATGCAGAACGTTAATGAAAATATGAACATCGCTGCATGCAAACCGACCACGATGAATGAGTGATGGGGGACTAAGCTTCCACAGAGTGGGTAAGGGAATGGGGGATGAAAGGTGGAAAGAAAGGCTAAGTGTTGAGCCTAGGGGCTTAAGTCCTTGGGAATAATATTTTAATATTATTCCAAAGAGCCATGTGAAATTTATGTTTTTCTTTATCCTAAATCCATGGAAGGGGAAYGTGTGCCCAAAGCGCAYRCCAGCTGATGGAGTGCATGCAGCTTCATGGGTGACATGTGTCGGCCCAGRCACATGCAGTTAAAAGATGCAGAAKTCAACCATGGGGGGGGGGGGTTTKCTCATCACTCTGTCATCCTCCTCCTGAGTTCGTGGGGGGATCTGGGGCRTCTGAATCATTTCTCCTATGYGTCTGCCTTTGCATAACCTCACGCAGCTCTGAGAACYAGAAAACYGAGACATCTTCYTGAAGAMCAAAACATCATCCRTCTGATTTCATTATTGGTWTGCACCTATCCTTGACATACCTATGMATCRTTGAGAGAAMTGGTCARRAGGGGAAAGTTGACTTGTGAGTTCAAGARCCCAGTCTATCTGCCATTGCAGWGMTGAATCCATACCCGATCTGTCTGTAGGGTGTTGCTTTCTRTTTTCTTGAGTGGGGTTGTGTTGTGGTTATCCTCACCATGTGGGAATTGAGTCGGAAGGGGCTGAAGAATTGGGTTGTAAGGCCCTTAGTTGAAGAGGYAKTCTRTCAAGCCTGYGAGAAGCTATTTCCAGGTGAAGGAGTCTGTTGGGAAGTGGTATTCTTCCAGAGAGAGTCCAGCACTAGCTACAAAKMTCTAAGACTTCATGATTCRGTCTRTTGTYGAGACCCAGAGAGGGAGGTGAAGMACTAATGGACTGTTCTTKTGAAGGTGCATACTCTYGGGYGRAACARACATGTGGGGAATGAGAGTCTATGAGTAGTGGACGTAAGAAGGCATCCTGGGAAGAATCCTTCTGGTTATTTTGTGCAGTTTTCCCTGTAACCTCAGCCTAGTTTAGGATTCCCTTACCTTGGGTGGAGCTTGGTCCCAGTTCGGGAGTGACCCACTACTGAGCATGATGAGAAGTGTGGTCTAAGGATGGGAGGTTCGTGGAAGGCTTGCACGTGGTTGGTGGAATTACGCCAGTAATAAAAGATAAGTGTTAATTGTACTTAATTTATAAGTATATGCATGTCTGTGATTCTTGCAATATTATCATGTATTCCACTATAATCATGAATTATTGTTAATCCCATTAAACCTGCATGTTAATCATAATTATGTGATTACTCTGTTTGGTTTAGTTAAATGTGTGTAATATGACTTAATTCATGTTATATATAAGTATGAGAATGTTGTTTTTTGCACAATAGTGTTTTCTCGGTCGTGGGGTTGACGGTCGGGGACGTTACAGTATGGTATCAGAGCCATGGTTTCAACGTTGAGCCTGAGTGGGCTGGATAAGTGGTCATTGGACCCAAAGTTTCAGGTTGAAAATGTGTTTGGAAGAACCAATTTTTGAACCTTAGAACACTCTTGAGTGCCAAGAAGATACTTGGTCGTGTTACAAAGCTCAGGAGGTGTAGCAGTATTATTAAACCGCAGTCATCATGGTATTTTTCCACCAAGAGAGAGAGCTCAACACTTGAGGTGTTGGAGCCATAGAATCTGTTCGGAAGAAAAGGAAACCCTTACGGTCGTCAGATCTGGAGAAGGGGCAAGAAGGTTATCCTGGAAACCTTTTGGAATTTCGACGATGGGGAGAAACGAGATGTGTTGATGCACGAACTCCCGATGCCTGAAACCCTGAAATCCTGAGGAAGATCTACACCATAGATCTTAGGAAAAGAACTTGATCATTGTATCAAGCAGAGGAGTAAATGACAATTTCAGAATTTAGGCAATCGGGAGAAGTGGGATGTGCTAATGCACAAACTTCTGAAACCTGAAGTCCTGAAAAGAAAAGTGAATGTGGTAGGACCCGATGATGTTGCAGAAGGTGACATAGACCCTCCTAAGTGTGCAACGTGCCATCATTTAATCGGTGATAGTTGTATTATGTGGGCCCAGAGGGTAAAGTAAATCGAAATTTCGGATGTCAGAAGATTGGGAAGAAGTAAGTGTGGGGACTCCCGAGGCCTGAAGTCCCGAGGTCCAGAGATTTGAAGTTTCGAAGTCCTAAGGTCCAAGGTCCTGAAGTCCCAAAAAATTTGAGGACGAAGAGACCACAGTGGATTTTATCTGTTGGTTGTTGTGTAGATGTGAACCATTGATCCACCTGATTTTGCGAGTTCAGTAATCAGAACCCCGAGAGAAAGTCTAGTGTGTGCCTTGAAATCTTCGATGGCCGAAAGCCCGAGTAGCACCTAGTGTTCTAGTGTTTGGTCACAACCCGTGATCGCATGGGTTGGGGACTAAGAAAATGGGGGCTATCGCCCGAAAATTGCAAAGCCAAACAGAGCTCAGAAAATTCGTGGAATCGAAACGTTTTCTTATTCGTGTTGGTTTATGAATGTTGTAGTTTTATTAAGGGTTTAAGGCCTGAAAAACTTCGGTTGACTGCACATTGTGTGTGTAGAGTTCAACAAGTGTTAGGACAGACATGAATCGACGCCGAGTATAGAAATGGAAGAGGTGTGGATTGCCTCCAATTCAGAGAATGAAAGAGAAGGAAGGGATGTCAACTTGGGAGTTGAAGGATCAAACTCCAATGGACATGGAAGAGAATTGGATAAGGAAGGGCATATGATGAAAGTCATTGAAAGATTGTAGAAAGATGCCCAGGCTCACCGAGCTGATAGCTGAAAGCTCATGAGGGTCAGGGATCAGTAGAGTGAATTCAACTTAAATATGTTGAAGAGCCTGGAAAGAATAGAAAGGAAATTTGAAAAGGAGAGTGACACAAGAAAAACAAGGAGTCACAGGACCTCTGAGAGAAAAATAAGATCGAGGAGTGGTAGCAGACATCGTCATCGCTCCCCAAATAATTCTGGTAAGGAAGCACATAGTAGTTCAAGCCCATTACCTACCGAAAAACACCGAAGATCTGGAGTGAATGAATTGAAAGGGGAGATGAACAAGATTAAGCCTCCTACGTTTGATGGAGAACATAAGAAGGAGGAAGATGCTGAAACATGGTTGCTCGGTATGAGGAAATATTTCCAACTACAAAATTATTCCTCTCATGCAGAAGGAAGAATTGCGATGTATCAACTAAAAGGAAAAGAATCCATGTGGTGGTATCAGCTTGTGTAGGTGCAACACATTAGAGAGAAATATATCACTTGGAAGGAATTCAAGAGATATTTCAAGAGGAAATACCTAACTAAAAGATACTATGACAGAAAGATGAAGGAGTTCTTCGAACTCAAGCTAGGCAGCATGACCATTGATGAATATGAACAAAGGTTTCTGGAATTACTGAAGTATGTTCCATTCATCAAAGATGAGGCTGTCAAGATTCAGAGGTATCTGAGTGGACTTCCACCTCCCATTGGTGACAAGATTTAGTATGATGATCCTGAGACTATGGAAGAAACAATAAGAAGAGAGAAATGCTTATATGAACAACAAAGAGAAAAGCCTACCTTTTGGAAGGCTTGGGATGACCAGAAGAAGTTTAAGAAAGAACAGAGGCAGAATGGAAACAAACCTCCCTTTTTTAGAAATAGTCCTCAAGGATCCATCGTTTAGAGAGCTGATAATGGTTGAAGTGGGGGAACAAAGGCCGATACAGATGCCCATTCAGTGTTGGGGTTGTAAAGAGAACCACAAGTACAGAGATTGTCCCCATAAAAATGGCAAAGCAAGAGTTGTCCATAATGTTCAACAAGTTGAAACAGTGGAGGACATGGGCAGTAGAATGCCAAGGATCTATGAGGCCCTGGAAAACAAGAAAGCTAAATTTCAATCGCACATGATTGAAGTGGAAGGTATGATTAACAACCAACCATTTATTATTTTAATTGATTAAGGGGCTAGCCATAGTTATGTAGATCCTAGGGTGGTGTAAAGTTTTCATTTATCAAGAAGCAAACATGAAAAGTCTTGGTTAGTGCAGTTGGCTACAAGAACCAAGAGGAAAGTCACTGAGTTGGTTAAGTCATGTTCTATGGACATGAAGGGATTGAGCACGAAGGCTGAATTGAATATTCTTCCTATAGGCTCTTATGACTATTTAATCAGGATGGACTGGTTGGACTAGCACCATGCCCTCCTGGAATTTTGTAACAAGGAATCTACTTGCCTGGATGAGGAGGGAAATCGGAAAACAGTCCAAGGAATTCCCAAAGCTGTGGTTGTTAGAGAAATCTCAGAAATGCAGCTGAAAAAGTGCTACAGGAAAGGTTGTCAATTGTTTGCAGCCCGTGTGGAGGAAGCATCCAGAGATGAAGTCTCAAATATTGGAGACCATGTGGTACTAACAGAGTTTGAATATGTATTTCAGGAGGTACCCGAACTACCTCTGAAGAGAGATGTCAATTTCTCTATAAATTTTATGCCTGGAGAAACTCCAGTGTCGAAATCGCCTTATAGAATGAGTACGCCAGAGATGAAAGAGTTGCAATTGCAGCTTTAAGATCTTCTAAGGAAGGGGTATATTCGCCCAAGCGTGTCACCTTGGGGTGCCCCAGTCCTGTTCATGAAGAAGAAGTGCGGGACATTGAGGTTGTCCATTGATTTCAGACAACTGAACAAAGTAATTGTCAAGAACAAGTATCCTCTGTCGAGGATCGACGATCTTCTCGATCAGTTGAAAGGTGAAAAAATATTTTCAAAGATAGATCTCAGATAGTGATATCACCAGGTAAGAATAAAGGATGAAGACATAAGCAATACCTCCTTTATAACAAGGTATGGTCATTACGAGTTCACAATGGTACCGTTTGGGCTATTGAACGCACCTGTTGTTTTTATGTGCTTGATGAATGGTGTATTCAGGGACTATCTAGACAGTTTGTCATAGTCTTCCTGGATGAAATTTTGGTGTATTCCAAGTCAGAGGAAGAGCATGAACAACACCTGAGGATGGTACTGCGAGTGTTGAGAGAACACCAGTTGTATGCCAAGTTGAGAAAATGATCATTTTATCAAAGGTAGATCCATTACTTGGGGCACATTATTTCAGAAGAAGGGATCATCGTGGATCCTGAGAAGGTTGAGGCCATCAGAGAATGGTCAGCGCCAAGGAATGTGGTAGAAGTTAGATCCTTTTTTGGTCTAGCGGGATATTACAAAAGGTTTATCGCAGGTTTCTCAAAGATAGCTCACCCTATCACTTCCTTGCAAAGGAAGGAGAAAAAGTTTCAGTGGAATGAAGAGTGTGAGAGAAGTTCCAAAGATTGAAGCAGTTGTTAACCAACGCTCCAATATTGAGGATTGCAGATCCAAATGTGGATTTCGTGGTGTGCACAGATGCGTGTAAAGAAGGGTTGGGATGATTTCTCAGTTAGAATGGATTCGTAATCTATTATGAGTCCAGGAAGCTGAAAGAGCACAAAAAGAATTATGACATTCACGATTTGGAGTTGGAAGCAATCATTCATGCTCTGAGGAAATGGAGACATTACCTCATGGGAAGGAGATTTGAATTGAAAACAGACCACAATGGTTTGAAGTACTTGTTTGACCAACCTACCTTAAATGCCAGGCAGAGTAGGTGGCTGGAGTTTCTGTGTGAATATGACTTTGATATCAAGCATATCAAAGGGAAGGAAAATAAGGTGGCTGATGCACTCAGCAGAAAGGTGCACAAATTACATGCTTCAGCCATTAGCATGTACAAGACTGATATTAAGGATAGAATTTTGGAAGCTGCAAATGCAGATTTGCAGTACAGAGACTTGGTATCAAAGATACAACTGAGTGAGAGACCACAGAAAGGGGAAAATTACACCTTGGAAACCGATGGGATACTTCTGTACAATAACATAATTTATGTACCTAATGTCTAGGACGTGAAACTTATGGTTTTGCATGAAATGCATAATGTGCCTTATGTGGGGCTCCCTAGATATCAGAAGACTATGGTAGCAGTTAGAAGCCATTACTTGTGGTCAGGTACGAAGAAAGAGATCGATGAATATATCACCAGATGTATAGAATGACAAAAGGTTAAAGCTGAGCACAGGCATCCAGCAGGGTTGCTACAACCTTTGCCCATTCTTGAATGGAAGTGGGAAGTGGTGACAATGGATTTTATTACAGGATTGCCCAGAACAAGAAAGTTGCATGATTCAATCATGGTAGTGGTGGACAAGCTTACAAAAGATGCCCATTTTATTCCACTGAAAACTACTCATAAGGTAGCAAATGTTGCTGATATTTTCGTGAAGGAAGTGGCACGATTGCACAAAATTCCTAAAACAATCGTGTCCGACAGAGACACGGAATTCACCTCGAATTTCTGGAAAGGATTATTCAAAGGATTCAAAATGAATCTGAACTTTAGTACATCTTATCATCCCGAGTCTGATGGATAGACAGAGAGGGTGAATAGAGTGATAGAAGACATACTAAGAATGTATGTGATGGACAAACCATCAAAATGGGAAGACTACCTACACTTGGTAGAATTCTCTTACAACAATGGGTATCAAGCATCATTGAAGATGAGCCCATTTGAAGCACTTTATGGCAGAAAGTGAAATACTTCAGTAAGATGGGATAATCCAGCTGACAGGGCAGTAATTGGGCCAGATTTGCTCAAGGAAATGGAAGAGCAAATGCTTAAAATTAAGCAGAATTTAAAAGTTGCCCAAGACATGCAGAAAAGTTATGCTGACAAAAACATAACCCACAGATAATTCAAAGTGGGTGATCATGTTTTCCTAAAAGTAAAAGATAATAGAAGTTCACTGAAGCTGGGAAACTATGCCAAGTTGGAAACCAAATTTTGTGGGCTATTTGAAATCCTAGAAAGGATTGGGCCAATTGCATATATGCTTGCATTACCTGCATCCATGACTGTACATAATGTGTTTCATGTTTCATTGCTTAAGAAATATATACCTGATGCTAATCATGTTATCAATTGGAACGTGATTCAGGTGGAGCAAGAAGGTATCCTGCAAGTGCATCCTGTGCGCATATTGGACAGGAAAAGCAAACAGCTCTGGAATCGAGCTATAGGACTTGTAAAGGTCCAATGGACCTGGTACAGTCTTGAGGACGTGACATGGGAGCATGAGAATGCTATGCGGGTAGAATACCCGCATCTTTTTGAATATTTTGGAAATCTTGTTGATGTTGTGTGAAATTTTCACTGAGGACAGTGCAAAAATAAGGGGAGGGGATTGTAATATCCCCAAGGACGAGCCCTATTGTAATCATGTTTATGAATTGTAAATCATGTTTTCTAGGCTGATGAGACAAGTTAATATAAGTTGTTATAAGTTTATTAGGCCAAAGAGCTTAAGTGTTAAGGCCAGGAACCTATTTTTGTATATGTAATTATGCAGAACATTAATAAAAATATGAACACCACTGCGTGCAGACCGACCACAATGAATGAGTGATGGGGGACTAAGTTTCCACAGAGTGGGTAAGGGAATGGGGGCTGAAAGGTGGAAATAAAGGCTAAGTGTTGAGCCTAGGGGCTTAAGTCCTTGGGAATAATATTTAATATTATTCCAAATAGCCATGTGAAATTTATGTTTTTCTTTATCCTAAATCCCTAGAAGGGGAACATGTTCCCAAAGTGCATGCCAGCTGATGGAGTGCATGCAGCTTCATGGGAAACATGTGTCAACCCAAGCACATGAATTTAAAAGCTGCAGAAGTCAGCTGT
>JZKD02S1675615.1:147090-158850 GCA_000966675.3 Picea glauca
GGAAAATTGGGCAAAGTTGGACATAGGTGACTATGTGGACAAAGTGGCCTAGAAGATGCTTCTAAGGAAGCTACTTGGAGAGTATAAATAAGAAGCAAGGGTCTCTTGTGAAAATTATCTCTTGAGCATAGCTTGAAGATCTATTCTAAGAGAGAGAGATTGACTGGAGGATCTCATGGATGCATCAAAGTTTCAGTAAGTCTCAGATCATGACGACAAAAGTTTTGGAAGTTCAGAAACCTTAGTTTCTGAAGGAGTACGCGAGCAACAGTGGGATAGAGCGCGTACAGTTGGATGGAGTCATGAAGTCTTGAGTGTGAGTTGATGCCAGATTCTTGAAGTCTGAAGCAAGTTCCAGATCTGCATTATATGGGATCAAATCTTCCATAGAAACTCTGGTATGGTTACTTAGTTGTCTTGATGGATACTCTTACTTATTGTATGGTAAATGCTTAAGGCATTCTTGGTATGGTTGTTGTGATATGGTTATATTGGTTGATTGATAGAGTGAGTAGCACTCTTATGGTTCAGTACTGATATGATTTCCATAGTATATTGGTTGCTTATACATGATTAAGTAGAATTCATGTTGTGTGGTTGAGGAGCATGAGTAAGTTGTTGAAGAGCATAAATGTGTTGTGTTTGGTTATGGTTTAGATTGGACAATGAAAGACAAAAGTAGATGTGACTGAAGGTTGCAAAGGATCTGAGTTTTTCATAAAGAGAAAACCATAATTACTCAGAAGGCATACATAGGATGTAGTACAGACTGGTCACGTACATATGCAGGTTGTACTACTGGTAGGGCTCATACATATGCATGCTGCACTACTGATAGGTCGCATACCATTGACAGATTGGTATCTGTTGAGGATTGATTCCTCTTCTCAGTTGGTGCTGAGTTGTGTAAGCTGAGTCTTGCATTATAGAGTTGGTTCCCTTGTGGAGTTGTAACTCTGTTCAGTTATTGTTGATAACCCAAGGATTGTAGTCCGTAATAAAAATAAAATTGTACATACATATTGTGTTCTTTGTGTTCCTTGTGGTGATGACTTATTGATGATGTTTGTTTCCGGTATATGTTGTCGATGGATGTTCACATTTAACTAGTTATAAATGACAGTAATAAGTGATGAGTAATTGGTGATTGCTAACTAAGGACTCTTGTAAAGGGAATTTTGAAAAAGATCCCTACACTGATTCACCCCCCCTCTCAATGTGGTCGGTGTGTCCAACACTCTTTTTGGAGCGATCACCTTTACCCATTCCTACCGAGAATTCAACATGGAGGCTGATGAATTATCAAAGAAGGCACTCAAGGATCAACAGGGTAATATTTTCTACACTTAGTGGGAAGATGGCAACAAAGGCCCTAATAGATGCTTTAGAGTCTTCTAGTCTATGCTTGACTAGCTTTTCCATGTGATAAGAGTCTGTCTCTTAGTGTGGTGGTTAAGACTATGTATTTTTGTAAGGGAGATTTTTGGATATTCCTATGTTGGTATTATAGTTGGACAACGATGTAGTGTTTAAGGCAGTAAAATTTTTCTTTCTTTTTCTCAGATCTTTTCATGGTCCGATATGTCAAGAGGGTCAGATGATGTAAATCAATTATATTTCTAATATAATGAAAAATTTTCTTTTGGAAAAACAAAGTACTAATAACCATGTGGATTTCTATGATTTATGGATCCTGTTATCACTCCAAGAGTCACTCCCAGACTGCAAAATGAGAGTAAGCTTGGTAACATAGAAATGTAAATGGATTAAAATGGTTTGAATAGGTGAATCAACAAGATGAGAAATAAAGGGAGAGGGCAGCAAAAAGTCTGCAGAGGCATTCCATTGGGCATGGAGTCATAACATCCTACGGATCAAAGGAAATCAAATTGTATATCAGACAAAGAGATATATAATGATGATTAGAAACATGGTGAATATGAAAAAAGGAAGAACACCCATTTAACAGAGATCCTTTCTGCAATAGATAAATATTTTCTTAAACAATGAACAATGATTTAATGGGCAAGCTACAACAGATCCTCTGTTGTTCATGAATCCATCAATAAATGGTAGTTATGATCCTCAAAACTTGCAATATGCTCAAGAAAGAAGATAGCCAAGAAGTGTGGAAACAAAGAAGACAATCTGATAACAGCTCTCATGAATCTTTAATGGCAGAAAATTTCATAACAAACAGGCCCTCAGGCTTACAAATGAGCAACTAAAACTGCTCCTACTCTCTCAAGCCTCTCTTGGCTCATGAATCAAACCCTCCTGCCCTCTTTTACAATGAATACATAGCCATATAGGTCCTTTCCATCTCACCCATTTGAACTCCAACCCCTTTCCCAAAATAGAAACAACTACAAACAGAAAATGACACGTTTTAACTAATTTCCCACTTTTCAGGAGGCGAAATTATGAAAACTAGGCTTCCAAACACCACTTGTAATTCTCCAACCATAAGATCTGTGTAAAATCTAAGAACGGTTTTTGTATATAAAATCATTATGAAAAAAAACCTCTCTCACTTTATTTAAATTCATCTCCAACTAGCCGCAACAGGTGTCACAAAAACATGTCTCAAACAGGAAATCACGAAAACTGAAAACATAGGGCTCAAAGATTCTTTTGAATATCCCAATCCATGACACCTGTGTGAAAAATGAAATAGTTTAATATTCATGGGCCCGTTCTTGACAATAACCTCCTTCATATTTTGAAAATTCATCTTAGTGCACCTGAAAATCCTCCTGGAAGTCAACTGGTCAAAAATGCCAGTTCAACAGTCTTAAAACAGAGTTTCAACAACACATTTTGTAGCACCACTTCTATGCCAAATATCTCTCTAACCATAAAACATTTTGAAACCCTGAGAGAGGTTTTGTTATTTGGTATGTGATGAACAAAAAACTTCAGTTTTCAAAAATACCTTCTCAATTGTTCACAATCCAAGTTTTAAGTTAGTCACTCAAAACTGGTAGAAGCGTCCTTGTAAAACTCTGCACAATTCGGTTTCTACGAGACTTTCGGTAGCGAATTTAGGTAGCGCCCGCCTGTGTGTTCTGTCAAAATTTAGGTAGTGCCATCAAAATACTTAGCACCTTCACTTGGACATGTTCAGAATGGGTAGCAACCTCGAGTAGTAGCAACACCATTAGATTTAGGTGATTCGGCAGCATTGTAGGTAGCAAATCGGTGGAACATCAAAAATAGACTATTTCGTAGCACCATAGCGCTACGGAATGTCTGCACTTATTACTGTTGAAGGGATTAATTCTTTGTAAAAAACCCAAAACTCTGAACAATAAGCACTTAGAAGCCTATATAGGTGGCAGAGGTAGTGTTTCATCAATTGTTTATCTTTGCAAAAAGGGACACAAGCTTTCCAATGCCTTGGCCCTTATCTTTCATCTTCTGTAGGATAGAGACTTTAGGTAGGGATTGTTATTCAACAACCTATTTAAGAGTTGATGATCTTGTGAAAGGATTTTTTTCCTTGATGTTGGTTGCTGAAGGAGATGAAGAAGTGTAGCTTCTTTGTTCTGCCTATAAAGGTTTTTTAAGATGCCTTATGGAAAGGCAGGCCTCTTCTAGCTGCAAATTCTTGTGATAACATAGGCTCCATGGGGGATAGAGTCCTCCCTGTGAGGCTCTAATATATCTTGTAGTTTCAGTGCCTTATCCTCCCTCATTCCTATCCCAGAATCCTTCGTGCTTGAGAGCACTTCTGCTCCTTATTTGAAACTGAAATCTAACTACTGCAAACTAACAGAAAGGAAATGCTCGAAATGAGATTATTTCTTCCTACTCCTACTCTAATTGGATCTGCACCTTGATCAGGTAAAGGAATACTTCCATAATAGCCATTCAAGTAATTTCAAAACTAAAATAGTCTTGTCTTTATTGTTGATCAATAGATAATAACATAAACATATCACCAGTGATAGATAATCATTCATAAAACCATACTCACCTGGAAGTGTTTATGAGTAAATGAAATATGAAACTTTCATGTGATTTGAAATGTATGAATCCAATAAGACTGCAACTGGATCCTTATAACCGAAATCAGAAACATATTGATTCACAAAAATCAACTTCTTATCCATGACCAACTCTTTGTTTGAAAACTGATAACCCTCTAGTTTTCTTGTGATCAGATTTTGATCATCAATATTAACATTTTTTTCTTCAAAATAATGATAAACAAATGATGATAAGACAGGGTTTAAATCATATTGATAATGATCAACAAGAAATATGCAAGTATCAACATGATCACCAGTTACTTCATGCTCACAAAGGTCTGAAAATTGATCATCAACTTGACATGCATATATGTCCATAGGAAAATCTGAATATACTAAAGAATCTGATTTCAAATCTGACACATACTCATATTCTTGATGTTCTTCTAGATCTGCTTCGTACTCACTGTCTTCTTGCTCAAAATCGGAAATGAACTGACAACTTGCTTGCTCATATGCATGCAGATTTTCAGAACAAACTCGATCTCGGATCCTCCTGCTAGCACGAATATTCTCCTCAACTTCTCTGGCATCTTCAAATAAGCATGCTAAGGATAAATATTTTCTTTCTCTCAGGAGAAGGACAAGCTCAGAATAGTGATCCCTTACATAGTATACCATGGTAGCAACCTCGGAATATCGGATCTCTGATGACATGTTATGATAAAGATTATAAAATATATGGTTGAAGACAGCCATAGTTTCTTCCTCTCATCTACTCAAATCATGAAACTTTGTCAGGTATTGGTCAAAAGACTTATTATCTCCCCAATGCTTTAGAAAAACATTGGATAGCTTGATCCACGAACAAATGGAATGAGCCCTCAAACTCTTGAACCATATAGCATCATCTCCAAATAAGGAATTAGAGAATAACCTCATATTAACATCATCATGCACTATCTCAAACTGATCAATAAAGTTCTCAAAGGCTTCCAAATGCCTCTCAGCTATAACATGATCCCCTCCAGGAAACCAGGGAAGATACTCAAGAAAATTAAGAGGATAAAGATGAAGGTAAGGTGGCAGCCTTAAGGCTTAAAAAGATTATCTCGGATCCTACTTTGAACAATAGTGGGTTGAGTATGAGATGTAGCCAACTGATAGAAAGGTTCAATGGTAATATCAGAAGGTGATGATATCTCTGAAGGCTTTGAAACAATTTCAATCTCTTCAATGTTACAAGGGTGATCAGGTTCAGGAGGGATTTGAATGCAAAGTTCATCTTTATAAATAGGTTGAGGCAAGGACACAAGATCAACCTCAACAACACAAGTATGTGACAAACTTTCCTCTTGCAAGGATGGATATACAAAAGTATGTTGATGATCATCCAAATAAACAAAACACCAGATAATCCTCTTTACATGCGAAGGGAAAAAAAATGAGTTGATGAAGAACAACAATAGTTCATGAAGAAAACTCATAAACTGATACCTGGTTTTTCCCTTGTGTGCTTTCATCTTTGTGTCAACGGGATCCTCCCCAGTGGAGTATTTTATTGTGGATTCACCAGGTGAATGATGCAGCCCTGAATATGTGACCAGCCCTTGTTCACCATCAAAAGCAGGATCTGATCAATGCCATTCTCCCAGGGAAGATTTCTCATTCATCTATGTTGTTGGCAACGACGCCAATTATGTTATCCCTCCAAGAGTCACTCCTAGATTGAAAATGAGAGTAATCTTGGTAACATAGAAATGTAAATGGATTAAAATGGTTTGAATAGGTGGATCAACAAGATGAGAAATAAAGGGAGACGACAACAAAAAGTCTGTAGAGGCATTCCATTGGGCATGGAGTCATAACATCCTACGGATCAAAGGAAATCAAACTGTATATCATACAAAGAGATATATAATGATGAGTATAAGCATGGTGAATATTACAAAAGTAAGAACACCCATTTAATAGAGATCCTTTCTGCAATAGATAAAGATTTTATTAAACAATGAACAATGATTTAATGGGCAAACTACAACAGATCCTCTGTTGTTCATGAATCCATCAATCAATGGAAGCTATGATCCTCAAAACATGTAATATACTCAAGAAAGAAGATAAAAAAGAAGTGTGAAAACAAAGAAGACAATCTGATAACATCTCTCATGAATCTTTAATGGCATAAAATTTCATAACAAACAGGCCCTCAGGCTTACAAATGAGGAACTAAAACTACTCCTACTCTCTCAAGCCTCTCTTGGCTCATGAATCCAACCCTCCTACCCTCTTGTAAAATTAATATATATCCATATAGTTCCTTGCCATCTCACCCATTCAAAATCCAACCCCTTTCCCAAAATAGAAACAACTACAAAAAGAAAATGATACGTTTTAACTAATTTCCTGCTTTTCAGGAGGCGAAATTCGGAAAACTAGGCTTCCAAACGCCACTTGTAATTATCAAACCCTAACATATGTGTAAAATATGAGAACGGTTTTTTTATATAAACTCATTATGAAGAAAAACCTCTCTTTGTTTCTTTAAATTCATCTCCAGTTGGACGCAACAGGTTTCACAAAAACATGGCTCAAACAAGAAATCACGAAAACTGAAAACATAGGGCTCAAAGATTCTTTCGAATATCCCAATCCATGACATTTGTGTGAAACATGAAAGAGGTTAATGTTCATGGGCCTGCTTTTGAAAATAACCCCCTTTATATTTTTAAAATCCATCTTAGTGCACCCGAAAATCCTTCTGGAAGTCAACTAGTCAAAAACGCCAGTTCAACAGTCTTAAAACAAAGTTTCAGCAACACATTCTGTAGCACCACTTCTATGTGAAATATATCTCTAACCATAACACATTTTGAAAACTTGAGAGAGGTTTTTGTTATTTGGTATGTGATGAACAAAAAAATCCTCATGTTTTCAAAAATACCTTCTCAATTGTTCACAATCCAAGTTTTAAGTTAGTCACTCAAAACTGGTAGAAGCATCCTTGTAAAACTCTACACAATTCGGTTTCTACCAGAATTTCGGTAGCGCTCGCTTGTGTGTTCTATCAAACTTTAGGTAGTTCCATCAAAATACACAACACCTTCACTTGGACATGTGAAAAATGGGTAGCAACCTCGAGTAGTAGCAACACCATTAGCTTTAGGTGATTCAACAACATTGTAGGTAGCAAATCGGTGGAACATCAAAAATAGACTATTCCGTAGTGCCATAACACTACGAAATGACTGCACTTATTACTGCCAAAGGGATTAATTCTTTGTAAAAAACCCAAAACTCTAAACAGTAAGCACTTAGAAGCTTGTATAGGTGGAAGAGGTAGTGTTTCATCAATTGTTTATCTTTGCAAAAAGGGACACAAGCTTTCTAATGCCTTGGCCCTTATCTTTCTTCATCTGTAGGATAGAGACTTTTGGTAGGGATTGTTCTTCAACAACCTCTTTAAGAGCTGATGATCTTTTGAAAGTATTTATGACCTTGATGCTGGCTTCTGAAGGAGATGAAGAGAAGTGTAGCTTCTTTGTTTTTCCTATAAAGGTTTTTTAAGATGCCTTATGGAAAGGCATGCCTCTTCTAGCTGCAAATTCGCGTGCTAACATAGGCTCCATGGGGGATAGAGTCCCCCCTTTGAGGCTCAAATATCTCTTATAGTTTCAGTTCCTTATCCTACCTCATTCCTGTCCCAGAATCCTTCATGCTTGAGAGCACCTCTACTCCTTATTTGAAACTAAAATCTAACTACTGCAAACTAACAGAAAGGAAATGCTTGAAATGAGCTTATTTCTTCCTACTCCTACTCTAACTAGATCTGCACCCTGATTAGCTAAAGGAAGACTTCCATAATATCCATTCAAGTAATTTAAAAACTGAAATAGTCATGTCTTTATTGTTGATCAATAAATAATAACATAAACATATCACCAGTGATAGATAATCATTCATAAAACCATACTCACCCGGAAGTGTTGATGAGTAAATGAAATCTGAAGCTTTCGAGTGATCTGAAATTTATGAATCCAATAAGACTGCAGTTGGATCCTTGAAACCGAAATTAGAAACATATTGATTCACATAAATCAACTTCTTATCCATGACCACCTCTTTGTTTGAAAACTGATAACCCTCTAGTTTTCTTGTGATCAGATTTTGATCATCAATATTAACAATTTTTTCTTTAGAATAATGATAACAAATGATGATAATATAGGGTTTAAATCATATTGATAATGATCAGAAAGAAATATGAAATCATCAATATGATCATCAGTTACTCCATGCTCACAAAGGTCTGAAAATTGATCATCAACTTGACATGCATACATGTGCGTAGCAAAATCTGAAGATACTGAAGAATCTGATTTCAAATATGACACATACTCATATTCTTGATGTTGTTCCTAATATGCTTCATACTCACTGTCTTCTTGCTCAAAATCTAAAATGCATTGACAACTTGCTTGCTCATATGCATGCATATTTTCAGAACAAACTCGATCTCGGATCCTCCTGCTAGCACGAATATTCGCCTCAACTTCTCTGGCATCTTCAAATAAGCATGCTAAGGATGAATATTTTCTTTCTCTCAAGAGAAGGACAAGCTCAGAATGTTGATCCCTTACATAGTATACCATGGCAGCAGCCTCGGAATATCGGATCTCTGATGGCATGTTATGATAAACATTATAAAATCTCTGGTTGAAGACAACCATAGCTTCTTCCTCTCCTCTCCTCAAATCATGAAACTCAGTCGGGTATTGGTCAAAAGACTTATTCTCTCCCCAATGCTTTAAAAAAACATCGGATAGCTTGATCCACGAGCAAATGGAATGAGTTGTCAAACTCCTAAACCATATAGCAACATCTCCAAATAAGGAATTGGAGAATAACCTCATGTTAACATCATCATGAACTATCTCAAACTGATCAATAAATTTCTCAAAGGCTTCCAAATGCCTCTTAGCTATAACATGATCCCCTCCAGGAAACTGGTGAAGATACTCAAGAAAATTAAGAGGATAAGGATGAAGGTAAGGTGGTAGCCTTAAAGGTTTAAAAATCTTATCTCAGATCCTACTTTTAATAGTAGTGGGATGAGTATGAGATGAAGCCAACCGATAGCAAGGTTCAATGGTAATATTAGAAGGTGATGATATCTCTGAAGGATTTGAAACAATTTCAATCTCTTCAATGTTACAAGGGTGATCAGGTTCAGGAGGGATTTGAATGCAAAGCTCGTCTTTATAAATAGGTTGAGGAAAGGACATGAGATCAACCTCAACAACACAAGTATGTGAAAAACTTTCCTCTTGCAAGGATGGATATACAAAAGTTGTTGGCAAATATTTAACAGATAGTGAATGCTTGTCATTGATGGCAAGTACAACAATGAAGATGGCATAAGTACAGAAAGTATGTAATAGATGGGCATTATGAGAAGACGCTGCAAAGAGGATTCGAATAAGCTCAGAAGAGATAGTGCAGAGGATTGTTGGCAGATCATCGATGGCAAGATCAAAGTAAGCGGAACAAAGTAAGCTCGAGAGGAGAAGCAACATTTATGATCATTGGATCCCATTTACAATTCCCGATGACCGTCAGATCAAGTGTTGATCGGGACCGTTGATCCCACTCCATTTCGAAGTTTTGCGACTCATGACTTGGAGAGGCAAGAAACATAACCATTGAAATCGCAATATGCGAAATCGCGATTTAATCGCAATCGTCAGATCAAGGTGTGATCTGGACCGTTGATCCGACTCCATTTCGGAGTTTCGTAACTCGCGACTTGGAGAGGCAAGAAACATAACCATCGAAATCACGATATGCAAAATCACGATTTAATTGCAGCCATCAAATCAAGGTGTGATCTGAACAGTTGATCTGACTCCATTTCAGAGTTTCGTGACTCGCGACTTGGAGAGGCAAGAAATATAACCACCGAAATCGCGATATGCAAAATCACGATTTAATCGCAGCCGTCAGATTAACTAGATCAAATTTGGACCGTCGAATCATAGGACAAGTTGTTGACTTGGAGTCAACGGAGCATGGTGTGGAAACTCGCGAGATGCGAAATCGCGATATCATCTGAGCCATTGAATTAATATTAGATCTGGACTGTCGAATCATAGGACAAGTCGTTGACTTGGAGTCAACGGAGCATGGTGTGGAAACTCACGAGATGTGAGGTCGCGATAAGATCTGGACCGTCGGATCTATAGAGATTTCAACCATCAATCAGACTCGATGAATTTTATAAACTCGCGAAATATGAAGTGCCTTTTGGCACAGCCTATGGTCACTGTCGATGGTCACGAGAAGGGAAGGAGTCATTTCAGATAAGCTACATTTTGGGGTTTCGGGGATCGCGACTTGGAGAGTCAAGATGCCTCATCTCCAGATTCACGAAATGCAAAATTGCGAAATCACTTTATGCATAAGCGCGTGGTCTCATCCGGTGGTCACACCATCAAAGAGTTGAAGAGAAGAGTACGTGCAGACAAGCTTCTTTTCGGCGTTTCGGGGATCACAACTTGGAGAGTCGAGATGCCTCATCTCCAGATTCATGAAATGCGAAATCGCAAAAGCTCTTTATGCATAAGTGCTTGGTCATAGACATGGTCATATAAAGGAAGGAGCTAGCACAGAAAAGCTCTGTTTCGGAGTTTCAGAACTCATGACATAGAGACTCAATATGTCTCATCGCAGAATCTCCAAATTGCGAAAGTACGAAACGGGTAAATAACACAAGAACCCATTAGAGTTAATCCAACGATGCAGGTGAATCTGAGCATAATTGGAGGGCTACTATTGCACGTCACATTGTAACTGCCAGAAACTACTGATGGTTTCTGCCAGAGGACTCGAAGACACTTCAGGGTGATTGACAGAGGAGATGAAGAGTCTCTGGGAATCTTCAAGAGGGATGAAGATGCTCGTGGAGGCGATTGACAGCTGGATGAGCATTGAAGCTTGTAACTGGAACAAAGAAGGTGAACTCGACTGTCATAGAGAAGACGAAGAGTCTCAACTGCCAAAGAGGCTGAGGAATCTCAGCATAACATACAGTGATGTTGAACGAGTGGAAAAACGGCCAGAGAAGCTGAAGAGTCACGATGATGATCAGACAGAGCACTCGAATTGTGGAGGATATCGGTGCGGTGTGAGTATGCAGAGGAATTACACTCATTGCATGCCCAAGGTGCACAAAATCTATAAATACACAGTACAGAGAAGGGATGTGGTTGTTGTTGTTGTTGGAGTTGCTGTGGATGTTGTTGTTGAAGGTGATTCATGCATGAAGAAGGATCAGAGTGCAGCAGCTGAAAAGAACAGAAGAAGAACTTTGCAGCGAATGGACATGGCACACAGATCATAAAAAGAAGAAGAACAGAATGGGCAGCGGATGCATGCTGGAAGACAGTGAGGAAGTTTGAGTAGCAAAATCTTGCAGAACAGTGATGAGACTGGTAAGTTGTTATTGAACACTATATCACTGTAATAGGTTTCAGTATTTCATATTTATAATCCAAGGTGTTTGGGAGGTGCTAGGGAGGACTGGTGTCCTCATAGGTTCAAGTGGGTGCTTGAACACAGGGAGTTGGTGCTTCCTTCTAGTTGTTGCTAGAGAAACCAGGGAGTTGGTGCTTTCTTCTAGTGGGTGCTAGAGAAAAATAGAGAGTTGGTTCTCTCAGCAAGTTGCAGCTTGCAAAACAGAGGTTGTAGCCTCACAATGAGTTGGTGCTCATATGTATGATAATGTAAA
>JZKD02S1675615.1:163275-176567 GCA_000966675.3 Picea glauca
AGGTTCCATTTCTTTATCAACCACAGAGGTAGAGTACATTGCTACTGCTACCTGTTGCACTCAGGTATTATGGATGATTCAGACACTTGCAGACTTGGAGGTAAAATACACTGCATCGATCTCAATTCATTGTGATAACACTAGTGCCATCAGTGTGTCTAAAAATCCTGTATTCCACTCCAAGACCAAGCATATTCCCATAAAATATTATTTTTCTGAGAGAACAGGTCACCAATCAGATTGTTCAAGTCAATTACATTCCCACTACAGAACAAATTGCGGACATCTTTACTAAACCTCTAGAAAAGACACCATTTTAATATCTCAGATAGAAGTTGGGTGTCATCCCGTCTCACATCTAAGAGAGTCCATCCTATTAGGGGGAGTCCTGTATTGGTTGCATATCTGATACCTCCTAAAATTAATGCAACAGCTCAGGGGGAGCATGTTTCTTCTTTGACATTGATGTCAAAGGGGGAGAAAAGAGTCGAGGAGGAGAGTCTGAATGCATGTGGGTTCTTGTGTTGCCATCAATGCCAAAGGGGGAGATTGTTGGAAAATATTTAACAGATAGCGAATGCTTGTCATTGATGGCAAGTACAACAATGAAGATGGCATGAGTACAGAAAGTATGTAATAGATGGGCATTGTGAGAAGACGTTGCAAAGAAGATTCGAATAAGCTCAGAAGAGATAGTGCAGAGGATTGTTGGCAAATCATCGATGGCAAGATTAGAGTAAGAGGAACAAAGTAAGCTCGGGAGGAAAAGAAACATTTCTGATCATTGGATCCCATTTACAATTCTCGATGACCATCAGATTAAGTGTTGATCGGAACTGTTGATCCCACTCCATTTCGTAGTTTCGCGACTCATGACTTGGAAGGCAAGAAACATAACCATCTGTTAGCAACAATTGTGGTATCGGGGAACAAAGGTCTGCAGGATTGCACGATAAGTGCCCAAGCACAGCACACAGAAGAAATCTGCTTGGGGCCCAAATCAAGCAAGCGAGCCTGATCATGGACATGAGAAGCGGCGAAAGCTCCGCAGGAGCGCCTCATCGGAAATCGGGATATGGGGGATCCCGGGAGCTAGAGTTTTATGCATTTCAGAGTCATGATTCACGATTTCCCGATAGGTGGGAACGACTGTCGATCATGGAGGACAGGTGGCAGACTTCACAACGAGGAGCGGACCGTTGACAGGTCAGCGGTCATGAGCGATCGCGGCTCGGGAAATTGCGAGTCTGGAGGATGCGTGTTCATTGACATCGCAAACAGCAAAATCCCGATGGAAAGACTGGTCAAAGGCATATGGTGGTGGTCACCTGAGCCGGGGCCTAGTCAAAGCGCTAGCACGGAAGGCGCGTCGAGGATCGGGGAGTCCCGAGTCCCGTGAACACAAGCACCATGTCATCGCAAACGCCGAAACTCCAATGGGGGGTTTGGCTATGGTCACGCGGAGACAGGTCATTTGGATCATGTTTTAGCCGGTAGGGGCTAGCTCCTAGGAGAAGGAGCTCATCGCACATCGGGATATCGAAGATCCTGAAGGCAAGGAGTTTGTGCATATCGAACTCGCGAATCCCGAATTCCTGAAATCCAGAAACCTCATCACATGCCTCTATTACCTATTCCTTGTCGCCACGTCCTATCCCCGTGTCATGACAACCGCAGTTTCTTCCCATCCCCTGTGTTCCCTCCACCTGTCTCATTCACTTCAAAGCCCACGTTTTCTTCCGTTTGCATTTGCCCTATCGTTCTCCCTCTGCCACATCCATCCTTATGGCCCCTCTCCATCCCATCTCCACACCGAGCATGTCAAACCACCCCTGCCTGATCACTGTCCATTCACCACTTCATATCAAGCCCTCTAGTCATCACTACGGCCTCCACGTCTACCGGCTAGTCTCTCCATGAGTTCTTCAAGAAGATCCAAATGGAAGAACGAGAAGGCCCCCATGTCCCGTGGGTACAGAGTCGACCAGGGCCTTTCCTGATCCCAATGAAATAGTAATTGCAGCAGTTTATGGTCGTTGAACATCATTTCCACCTTAAATGGAAAGTCCATAAATGAATGAAAGCCTGTCAATTCATTCACAGGTCCTTTGGGAGCACGATTTTGTCTGGCTGAAGTTCACGATTGTCCAGAAACTGCAGGCGCAGTAAACATGCAGATGTAATGTTTTCAATGCGATGTCTCGACTCGGCTTCTATGTTTTTGCTCTAAGTATTTAGAGACGTTTTTATCACATTTGGGAGGTATCGATGGTTGAGCAGAGCTCCTGGATGTAAGGTTTTAATGAAGCACTGATACTCTGATTATGTATGAACTTTTGAGACTTCTTGCCTTATGAATGCCAGTTTCTTTCATATCTTTGTTTACAATGTGTTAGAGAAGTTGGGAATTGGAGGATCCAGTCGAGTTGTAGCTATTATAGGATGATGTTGTAATGGATCACTGTAATAGTTGCACTGTCTCTAATCAGTTCTTGTGTTTTCCCTAGCGCTGAGTGACTTGGAATTGGAGGATCCAGTCAAGTCCCCTTTCAGTTCCTTGAGACCCTGAACCAAACGGATTTTGCTTTCAGAGTCTTTCTTCTGCAAACTGTCGAAAGCCTGGTGCCCAAGTTGTTTGCTCACTTTTCCTACTAAGTCTTCCACCTGTTCCTCCTATAATCAACCCACTGGCTGAAGTTAGGATTCCAGAACTCTTCTGCTATTTACATATCAGACCCAGTCCCCGAGTTAGAATGATATTTCCTTGAGTCTTTCCTCCATTTGATCATCCCTTTAAACAAACCGTGACATAAAATTGATGGGCGTCGGGCTCTGCTCCTGCAAGAAATCCAGGAGTGACTTCTAACGCTAACATTTCTGGCGCCGTTGCCGGGGACGAGATTGAAGATTTTCCCTTGGTAGAACGACATTGAGCCTCTGAATCCGAAGGTGCATCGGATTATCGGAGCCTTTCAAGATTGCTAATTTGCACCTGGCGACTCCATTGTGACGACTCCGCTGGGGAGAACATGCTCTATTAAGTGTGGCTTTCAGAGGCAAGCATACGCGGTCTCATCTACAGCTTCCCCTGGCTACGCCTAAAGCAGATCCAGAAGTGGTGCTCAGAAGGGGAAAGGCCCCTGAAGAAGAAGCGTCCATCACTAAACCAGGTAATCCACCATATCCTCCTGTTGGAGCTCCTTTTTCTCCTCCCCAGTTATTTGACAGGCCTGTCTCTACAGTTTCCCATTTCCTAAATTTTGGGAGTGTTCCTGTCGAGTTTTCCTCTATTGGTCTGGATCCGGAGGGTCAAGACCTTGTCACTCCCCTCTCTCATGAAGCTATACCTTGGCATAGACCCACAACCAGTGAAGATTTCCCCACTCCTGCACAAGGAGGAGCACCTGCTGAATTGAGCTCGATAGCCCGTTCCTTGGATCACCTCTTGTTTCCCACCCCACTCTGATATTTATTCCTGGTAGCCCCTTCGCTAACCCCTTCTCCTCCAAATTCTCCCCCACCTAATATTCCTATGGCTGGTGCTAACCCCCCTATGAATAGAATGGATGCCATAGTTGCTGCTAGGTATGCTCCCTTGATCTTACCTCAGCACATGAATCCTTTCCCTGCTGGATATTACTTGAAATATATGCCCAAGTTCACCGAGGAAGGGGACATAACTGCGGAAGAACACCTGGCTTCTTTCTACAGTTATGCAGACAACCTGAACATTGGAAATGAAGATGTATGGATGAGGGTTTTTGTCCAGAGCCTGGATGGTGAGGTAAGGAAATGGTTTAGAGGATTAGCTCCCGGATCTATTGCTGGAATTGAAGCCCTGGATAATGCTTTCCTGAGGCAGTGGGGAGATAAGAAGGATTTCATGTATTATATGACTGAGTTCGGGTCTTTGAAGAAGATGGAAGGGGAGTCTGTCTCTCACTTCTCCAAAAGATTCAACAAAATGTATAATAAGATTCCTAATGAAATAAAGCCATCAGAAGCCTCGGCCAAGATGTCCTATGCTAGTGCGTTTGGCCCCGATTTCTGTCTTTTATTGAGAGAAAGAAGAGCCGCCTCCTTGGCTCAAATGCAAGATGAAGCCATAGAAGTGGAATCCAATGTATTAGCAGCTGATAGATTGAGGAACAAGGCTGACAAGGGCAGGAGGAAAGGAAAATCCGAAGCCTCAACTTCTGGCCCATCGGTGCCCCACCTTCAAGTAGATGAACTGACCAAAATGGTGAAGACTCTGTCTGTAGAGATGGAAAGAATGAAGGTGGAGAGGAGGCAAGCGTACAAGGGACCTCAAAGCACAGAAAAAAAAGGAGGTTTTCGAAGGCCAAACCATATTACTTCCCCGATGTTGCAAAGAGACAGAGATGACCAAAAAATTCAGGCACCTTTTCAAAACAAATTTGTGGCTGAGGGAGAGGAAGGGGAAACATACGAAATTGAGCCTAAAATCCATTGCTTTGGAGATACTCCTCCTTTTTCTCATCTCACTCAATCGGCATATGAGGAATCTCTCATGGATAGTCAACTAAACGAGTTGAGCAAGGGAGAAAAGGCTGGCGGTAGTCAAGGCAGGTACAACCTGAGGTCCAACAAAAGGACAACAGCACCGGAGATTCCTGAGCAGTCCACTAGAACAGAAAAGCCTGCTAACGTAGTGTCAGATGGTCACAGAGGTAAGAAGGCCCAACCCCTCTCTCCCATTGTCCATAATCATGTTCCTGAAATAAAAGAAATTCTGAAGCCTACATCTTCTTTTAACTTCGAGCATGAGATCCAAAATATCAGGATCCCTGTGCCCCTCACTGAGCTGATTAAACATGACGAATTCAAAAAAAACTTCTCTAAGATTTTACAGTCTGAAGCCTCATGCCTTCCCTCAGACTCCATAAACCTCCAAGATGAAAAGCCAACAGTTGTCCTGGGCCCCATGGTAGAAAATAGAGATGACTCATCTCCCCCTTTCTACACATCCCTGAGCGTACATGATAAAGTGTTGCACAACTACTTGATGGATTCAGGGGCCTCTCACAACCTCATGCCCAAAACTGTCATGGAAGAATTAGGGCTAGAAGTTACCCAATCCTATCATGACCTTTATTCCTTTGACTCCAGGAGAGTTCAGTGTCTTGGAGTTATCAAAGACCTGGTTGTGACCTTGTTTCAACTGCCCATGAAGAGTGTGGTCATGGATATTGTAGTAGCTGATGTCCCCCCCAAGTTCAGTATGCTATTATCAAGATCTTGGATAAAAATATTGGGGGGAACCTTGCAGATGGACCTCACATATGATACTATCCCAGTGTTTGGAGGAGAGCATAGAAGACTATACAGGGAAGCCCAACTGGCCTACATAATCAGTGATGAAGCCAACCCTACCAATCATCCCATCTTTGCCTTGGACACCGACTTAGGTTCTAGTCTGCTCCAACTCTCTCATGCTCCCGAACCTCCTCTTAGACTCAAAAGGCAGCCCACAATTTCCCCCGAACTTCCTCCTTCCATCACCCCCATTTGGAAATTGTTCTTTGATGGAGCCTCTTCCAGGGAAGGCACTGGAGCTGGGGTGGTTTTTGTGTCACCTGTTCAGGAAACCATATCTCTGTCATACAAATTAGAATTCGAAGCTACCAACAATGTGGTAGAGTATGAGGCTCTTTCTCTGGGATTGAGAGTGGCGAGGGAAATGGGAATTTAGGAAGTAGCAGTGTTCGAAGATGTAGAGTTGGTAGTTCAGCAGATCAAGAACGCTTATCAGGCTAAGCATCCTCGACTCAGAAGCTACAAAAATGAGGTATGGGACCTAGTCGACAATTTCTTCTCAGCATTCAACATTTCATTCATCCCAAGAGAGGAGAACACCAGGGCAGATTCCTTGGGTACGTCGGCTAGCAATTTCAAAGTACCCTTGCCGCCCAAATTCAGATATGATGTAGAGTTAAAATACAGACCCTCCATACCTGACAACGTCAAACACTGGAAAGTATTTGAGGATGATCTCGAGGTCAAGAGGTTCTTGAAGACTGTCGAGGAATTTTCAGAAATGCACATCGACCAACATGCCGTCTTAGAGGAAGAGCTTGATGGGGGTAATTTTCTGAATAAGATTGCAGGGCGTGACATTGTACAGCTACCTAGCAACCACATTCCCAGAGGACTGGTTCCTTTGGAAATATTTTTTGATGGAAATGATGTATCGTTAAAGGGAAAAGTCTCAGAGGAGGATGCTCGTACTATTCAGTGCAACATTGGAACCGAGGGTGAGCCCAAGTTTGTCAAATTGTCAAAGACTCTGACAGAGGAGCAGAGGTCCGGATACATTGGACTTTTGAGGTTCGCTGATGTGTTTTCCTGGACCTACGAAGACCTCAAAACCTATGACACCTCTGTCATCGAGCATAAAATTCCATTAAAGGAGGAGGCAAAGCCATTCAGGAAGAAGTTGAGACAGATTAATCCCATGCTGCTGCCTATCATGGAGAGGGAAGTGAAAAATCTGCTTCAAGCTCAGATCATTGTGCCACTAAGATATTCAGAGTGGGTGGCCAACTTGGTGCCCGTAAGGAAAAAGAACGGAGAGATACGACTCTGTGTAGACTTCAAAAACCTGAACAGGAGCTCACAGAAGGATAACTATCCCTTGCCAAAGATGGAACACATACTGCAGAGGGTGATAGGAGCTTCCAGGATGTCCATGGTTGATGGTTTCTCTGGCTACAATCAGGTCTCTGTTCTGCCTGAGGATAGGGAGAAGACAACGTTCACCACTCCATGGGGCACATTCATGTATGCCAAGATGTCATTCGGACTAATGAATGCAGGGGCGAAATTCCAGCGTGCCATGGACATAGCTTTCGTTGGGGAAAAGGATAAATTTGTGGTCGTTTATCTGGATGACATCACGGTGTTTTCAAAATCTGATAAAGAACACCGTCTCCATCTCAAGAGAGTTTTCTCGAAATGTAGAAAGTTTGGCATTTCATTAAACCCCAATAAATATCTATTCGCCCTACAGGAGGGAAAGTTACTAGGCCACATAGTATCAGCAAAAGGAGTCAGGATTGACCCCAGCAGAGTTGAGGCGATACAAGCCTTATCAATCCCGAGGTCCAGGAAGGAGGTCCAATCTTTCCTCGGCAAAATTAATTTTCTGAGGAGGTTTGTGCCTAACTTCGCCGAAGAGGTAAAGCTTATAACAACCATGTTAAAGAAAGAGAATGAAGTAAGGTGGACCCCTCAATCGCGACATTCCTTTTAAAAAATCAAGAAGGCCCTGATTGATGCCCCTGTTCTTATCAGTCCCGACTACTCAAAGGATTTCCTTATTTTCTCCTTTGCCTCACCTGACACAGTGGTTGTTGTTATATTACAGACAAATGACAGTGGGTTAGAGCTGCCTATTGCTTATTTCAGTCGAGCATTGAGGGATGCCGAAGTCAGGTATGACACTATGGAAAAGCAGGCTTATGCTCTAGTAAAATCTCTCAAAGCTTTTAGAACCTACATCCTGCAGTCAAAGATCATCGCCTATGTCCCCTCGGCTGTTGTTAAAGACATTCTTATTCAGCCCGATATGGACGGGAGAAGGAGTAAATGGATAGCCAAAATCCTGGAATTTGACCTGGAGATAAGGCCCACCAAATTGATCAAAGGTAAAGGTTTAGCCAAGCTGTTGGCTGAATCAAACTGCCAAGCGTTAAGGATAAGTTTCATCAATGAATTCTCAGGAATTCAGCAGGATCGACTGCCTAACATAGACCATCGAAGGGAGCCCCCATTAACTCAATGTCCTTGGTATAAGGATGTCATACACTTTCTGCAGGAGCTGCAGCCTCCGAACGGCCTGCAAAGGAGCAAAGCAAGAGCTCTAAAGCTCAAAGCAGTCAGATACTGCCTGATCGATCAAGTATTATATTGGAAAGACCCGCTGGGGGTTCTTTTAAAATGCATAAGTCCACCAGAGGCCGAGATGATCGTGGCTGAATTTCATAGCGGCCTGTGTGGAGGGCACCATTTCTGGAGAGCCACAACCCACAAAATCCTCAGGGCTGGGTACTACTGGCCTACCGTGTTCACCGATGTCTGCAAGAGGGTCAGAGCCTGCATCAAATGTCAAAAATTTGCAGGAAAGCAGCAGCTTAGGTCTCTGCTGTTAAAACCGGTGGTGGTTTCAGGGCCTTCCCAACAGTGGGGCCTAGATTTCATTGGAGAAATTCACCCTGCTTCTAGTGGCCAGCACAGGTGGATCCTGACTACTACAGATTTCTTTACCAAGTGGATTGAAGCTATCCCCACCAGGAGTGCTTCCCACAAGGTAATCATTGGATTCTTGGAGGACCTCATCACAAGGTTCAACTGCCCAAATAAAATTGTCACTGATAATGCAACCTCTTTCGGATCCGAATCACTAGCCAAGTTCTGTGAGTGGTTCAGGATCAAATTAATTCACTCCACCCCATATTATCCACAGGGCAACGGTCTGGTGGAATCCTCCAACAAAATCCTGATAAGGATCATCAAAAGGTTGTTGGAAGACAACAAAAAGGCTTGGAATTCAAAGTTGAAATTCGCCCTATGGGTTGATCGGGTGACTACAAAGAGATCTATAGGTCTCTCCCCTTTCCAATTAGTTTACGGAGCCGAAGCCATCTTCCCTTCTCAGCTGGCCATTCCCGTAGCGAAATTCTTCCAGGATTATCAAGAAGAGCCGAATGACATGATCAGAAGGATTCATCAACTAGTAGAGGTCCAACAGGCTAGAGAGCAGACAGTGGACAGGATTCAGGACCATCAGCAAAATATCAAGCAAGTCTTCGATAAGAAGGCCAAGAAGGAGCAGTTCCAAATAGGAGACCTGGTGCTGAAATGGGACACTCCTAAACAAGATAAGGGCAAACACAGCAAATTTGAAGCCCTATGGATTGGGCCTTTCAGAATCTTCGAGACCTTCTCAAATAACACATACAGGTTGCGAGATTTGGAAGGTGAGGAAGTTTTCAGCAGCCCACTGAATGGGCACTTCCTGAAGAAATGTTTTTTCTGAGCCTCCGATGGCTCCTTTGTTTGTAAATATTGTTCTATTGTTTCTTAGTTCGTTTCCATTTTAATTTTTGCGACCTAATAATGACTCCATAGCCCAACAACGATGCACTGGAACTGCAAAATGAGTCCTTAGAGCATCACAGGGACGACTCTATCCCCCATGGAGCCTAATGTTAGCAAAAATTGTGGTATCGGGGAACAAAGGTCTGCAGAACTACACGATAAGTGCCCAAGCATAGCACACAGAAGAAATCTGCTTGGGGCCCAAATCAAGCAACGAGCCTGATCATGGACATGAGAAGCGGTGAAAGCTCCGCAGGAGCACCTCATCGAAAATCGGGATATCGGGGATCTCGGGAGCTAGAGTTTTATGCATTTCAGAGTCCTGATTCGCGATTTCCCGATAGGCGGGAACGACTGTCAATCATGGAGGACAGGTGGCAGACTTCATAACGAGGAGCGGACCGTTGACAGGTCAACGGTCATGAGCCATCGCGGATCGGGAAATCGCGAGTCCGGAGGATGCGTGTTCGTTGACATCGCAAACCGTGAAATCCTGATGGAAAGACTGGTCAAAGGCATATGGTGGTGGTCACCTGAGCCAGGGCCTAATAAAAGGGCTAGCACGGAAGGCGCGTCGGGGATCGGGGAGTCCCGAGTCCCGTGAACACAAGCACCATGTCATCGCGAACGCCGAAACTCCAATGGGGGGTTTGGCTATGGTCACGTGGAGACAGGTCATTTGGATCATGTTTTAGCCGGTAGGGGCTAGCTCCTAGGAGAAGGAGCTCATCGCACATCAGGATATCGAATATGCCGAAGGAAAGGAGTTCGTGCATATCGAACTCGCGAATCCCGAATTCCCGAAATCCCGAAACCTCATCACATGCCTCTATTACCTATTCCTTGTCTCCACGTCCTATCCCCGTGTCATGACAACTGCAGTTTCTTCCCGGCCCCTGTGTTCCCTCCACCTGGCTCATTCACTTCGAAGCCCACGTTTTCTTCCGTTTGCATTTTCCCTATCGTTCTCCCTCCGCCACATCCATCCTTATGGCCCCTCTCCATCCCATCTCCACACCGAGCATGTCAAACCACCCCTACCTGATCACCGTACATTCACCACTTCATATCAAGCCCTCCAGTCATCACGACGACCTCCATGTCTACCGGATAGTCTCGCCACGAGTTCTTCGAGCAGATCCAAATGGTAGAACGAGAAGGCCCCCATGTCCCGTGGGTACAGAGTCGACCAGGGCCTTTCCCGATCCCAATGAAATAGTTATTGCAGCAGTTGATGGTGGTTGAACATCGTTTCCACCTTAAATGGAAAGTCCAGAAATGACTGAAATCCTGTCAATTCATTCACAGGTCCTTTGGGAGCACGATTGCATCTGGCTGAAGTTCACGATTGTCCAGAAACTGTAGGCGCAATAAACATGCAGACGTAATGTCTTCAATGCGATGTCTCGACTTGGCTTCTATGTTTTTTCTCTAAGTATTTAGAGAAGTTTTTATCACATTTGGGAGGTATCGATGGTTGAGCAGAGCTCCCAGATGTAAAGTTTTAATGAAGCACTAATACTCTGATTATGTATGAACTTTTGAGACTTCTTGCCTTATGAATGCCAGTTTCTTTCATATCTTTGTTTACAATGTGTTAGAGAAGTTCGGTATTGGAGGATCCAGTCGAGCTGTAGCTATTATAGGATGATGTTGTAATGGATCACTGTAATAGTTGCACTGTCTCTAATCAGTTCTTGTGTTTTCCCTAGCGCTTAGTGACTTGGAATTGGAGGATCCAGTCAAGTCCCCTTTCAGTTCCTTGAGACCCTGAACCAAACAGATTTTGCTTTCAGAGTCTTTATTCTACAAACTGCCGAAAGACTGGTGCCCAAGTTGTTTTCTCACTTTTCCTACTAAGTCTTCCACCTGTTCCTCCTATAATCAACCCACTGGCTAAATTTAGGATTCCAGACCTCTTCTGCTATTTACATATCAGACCCAGTCCCTGAGTTAGAATGATATTTCCTTGATTCTTTCCTCCATTTGATCATCCCTTTAAACAAACCGTGACATAAAACTGATGGGCGTCGGGCTTTGCTCCTACAAGCAATCCAGGAGTGACTTCTGACGCTAACACCATCGAAATCACGATTTAATCGCAACCATCAGATCAAGGTGTGATCTGGACCGTTGATCCAACTCCATTTCATAGTTTCGCGACTCGCGACTTGGAGAGGCAAGAAACATAACCATCGAAATCGTGATATGTGAAATCACGATTTAATCGCAGCTGTCAGATCAAGGTGTGATCTGGACCATTGATCCAACTCCATTTCGGAGTTTCACGACTCACGACTTGGAGAGGCAAGAAATATAACCACTGAAATTGCGATATGCGAAATCATGATTTAATCGCAGCTGTCAGATTAAGATCAGATCTGGACCGTGGAATCATAGGACAAGTCACTGACTTGGAGTCAACGGAGCATGGTGTGGAAACTCGCGAGATGCGAAATCGCGATATGATCTGAGCCATTGAATTAAGATTAGATATGGACCGTCGAATCATAGGAAAAGTCGTTGACTTGGAGTCAATGGAGCATGGTGTGGAAACTCACAAGGTGCGAGATCGCGATAAGATCTGGACTGTTGGATCTATAGATATTTCAATCATCGATCAGACTCTATGAAGTTTATAAACTCGCGAAATATGAAGTGCCTTTTGGCACAACCTATGGTCACTGCCGATGGTCACGAGAAGGGAAGGAGTCAGTTCAGATAAGCTCCATTTTGGAATTTCGGGGATTGCGACTTGGAGAGTCAAGATGCCTCATCTCCAGATTCACGAAATGAGAAATTGCGAAAGCGCTTTATGCACAAGCGTGTGGTCTCAGCTGGTGGTCACACCATCAAAGAGCTGAAGAGAAGAGTATGTGCAGACAAGCTTCTTTTCGACGTTTCGGGGATCATGACTTGGAGAGTCGAGATGCCTCATCTCCAGATTCACGAAATGCGAAATCGCAAAAGCGCTTTATGCATAAGTGCTTGGTCATAGCCATGGTCATATAAAGGAAGGAGATAGCACAAAAAAGATCTTTTTTGGAGTTTCAGAACTCATGACATGGAGACTCAAGATGTCTCATCGCAGAATCTCTGAATTGCGAAAGTGAGAAATCGGTAAATAACGCAAGAACCCATCAAAGTTAATCCAACGATGCAGGTGAATCTGAGCATAATCGGAGGGATACTGTTGCACGTCACAGTGTAACTGCCAGAAACCACTGATGGTTTCTTCCAGAGGACTCGAAGACACTTCGGGGTGATTGACATAGGAGATGAAGAGTCTCTGGGAATCTTCAAGAGGGATGAAGATGCTTGTGGAGGTGATTGATAGCTGGGTGAGAATTGAATCTTGTAACTGGAACAGAGAAGGTGAGCTCGATTGTCATAGAGAGGATGAAGAGTCTCAACTACCAGAGAGGCTGAAGAATCTCAGCATAACATACAGTGATGTTGAACGAGTGGAAAAATGGCCAGAGAAGCTGAAGAGTCACGATGATGATCAGACAGAGCACTCGACTTGTGGAGGATATCGACGCGGTGTGAGTATGTATAGGAATTGCACGCATTTCATGCCCAAGGTGCACAAAATCTATAAATACACAGTACAGAGAAGAGATGTGGTTGTTGTTGTTGCTGGAGTTGTTGTGGATGTTGTTGTTGAAGGTGATTCATGCATGAAGAAGGATTAGAGTGCAACAGCTGAAAAGAACAGAAGAAGAACTGTGTAGAGAATGGACATGGCGCACAAAGCATAAAAAGCAGAAGAACAGAATGGGTAGCGAATGCATGCTGGAAGACAATGAGGAAGTCCGATTAGCAAAATCTTACAGAACAGTGATGAGACTGGTAATAGGTTTAAGTATTTCATATTTATAATCCAGGGTGGTTGGGAGGTGCTAGGGAGGACTGGTGTCCTCAGAGGTTCAAGTGGGTGCTTGAACAAAGGGAGTTGGTGCTTCCTTCTAGTTGGTGCTAGAGAAAAACAGAGAGTTGGTGCTCTCAGCAAGTTGCAGCTTGCAAAACAGAGGTTGTAGCCTCACAATGAGTTGGAGCTCATATGTATGATAATGTAAAGAATGTAAATAATACTTATCATATAAATAAGAAGAGGTTTTTACCCTATATGGGTTTCCTTGGGAAATATCTGTCTCTGTGTTTCTCATATA
>JZKD02S1675615.1:178454-190323 GCA_000966675.3 Picea glauca
TTATTTCCCTGCATTATTGTGATCATCATTGAGTGCCTTGTAAATATTTTAAAAGAAGCATAATTGTTTAATCATGGTAACAACTGATTCACCCCCCCTCTCAGTTGTCCAACAAAAGTATGTTGATGATCATCCGAATAAAAAAAACACCAGATAATCCTCTTCACATGCGAAGGGAAAAGCAAAAATGAGTTGATGAAGAACAACAATAGTTCATGAAGAAAACTCATAAACTGATACCTATTTTTTCCCTTGTGTTCTTTCATCTTTGTGTCAATGGGATCCTCCCCAGTGGAGTCTTTGATTGTGGAGTCACCAGGTGAATGATACAGTCCTGAATATGTGACCAGCCCTTGTTCACCATCAAAAGTTGGATCTGATCAATGTGGTTCTCCCAGGGAAGATTTCTCATTCATCTCTGTCCCTGGCAATGACATCAATTATGTTATCACTCCAAGAGTCACTCCCAGACTGCAAATGAGAGTAAGCTTGGTAAAATAGAAATGTAAATGCATTAAAATGGTTTGAATAGGTGGATCAACAAGATGAGAAATAAAGGGAGAGGGCAGCAAAAAGTCTGCAGAGGCATTCCATTGGGCATGGAGTCATAACATCCTACGGATCAAAGGCAATAAAACTTTATATCAGACAAAGAGATATATAATGATGAGTAGAATCATGGTGAATATGAAAAAAGGAAGAACACCCATTTAACAAAGATCCTTTTTGCAATAGATAAAGATTTTCTTAAACAATGAACAATGATTTAATGGGTAAGCTACAACAGATCCTCTGTTGTTCATGAATCCATCAATAAATGGAAGATATGATCCTAAAAACCTACAATGTGCTCAAGAAAGTATATAAAAAATAAGACAATATGATAATAGCTCTGATGAATCTTTAATGGCAGAAAATCTCATAACAAACAGGTCCTTAGGCTTACAAATGAGCAACTAAAACTGCTCCTACTTTCGAAAGGCTCTCTTGGCTCATGAATCCAACCCCCCTACCCTCTTGTACAATGAAAATATATCCATATATATCCTTTCCATCTCACCCATTCGAAATCCAACCCCTTTCCCAAAATAGAAACAACTACAAACAGAAAATGACATGTTTTAACTAATTTCTTGCTTTTCAGGAGGCAAAATTCTGAAAACTAGGCTTCCAAACGCCACTTGTAATTCTCAACCCATAATAGATGTGTAAAATATGAGAACGGTTTTTGTATATAAACTTGTTCTAAATAAAAACCTCTCTCAGTGTCTTTAAATTTATCTCCAGCTGACCGCAACAGGTGTCACAAAAACATGTCTCAAACAGGAAATCACGAAAACTGAAAACATAGGGCTCAAAGATTCTTTAGAATCTCCCAATCCGTGACACCTGTGTGAAAAATGAAAGAGGTTAATGTTCATGGGCCCGTTCTTGACAATAACCTCCTTTATATTTTGAAAATTCATATTATTGTACCCAAAAATACTTCTGGAAGTCAACTGGTCAAAAATGTCAATTCAGTAGTCTTAAAACAAAGTTTCAACAACACATTTTGTAGCACCACTTCTATGTCAAATATCTCTCTAAACATAACAAATTTTGAAAAACCGAGAGAGGGTTTTTTATTTGGTATGTGATGAACAAAAACCTCCTCCAGTTTTCAAAAATACCTTCTCAATTGTTCACAATCCAAGTTTTAAGTTAATCACTCAAAATTGGTAGAAACGTCCCTGTAAAACTCTGCACAATTCGGTTTCTGCCAGAATTTAGGTAGCGAATTTAGGTAGTGCCTGCCTATGTGTTATGTCAAAATTTAGGTAGTTCCATCAAAATATGTAGCACCTTCACTTGGACATGTGCATAATGGGTAGAAACCTCGAGTAGTAGCAACACCATTAGCTTTAGGCGATTTGGCAGCATTGTAGGTAGCAAACCAGTGGAACATGAAAAATAAACTATTTCGTAGTGCCATAGCGCTACATATTTTCTACACTTATTACTGCTGAAGGGATTAATTCTTTGTAAAAAACCCAAAATTCTGAACAGTAATCACTTAGAAGCCTGTGTAGGTGGCAGAGGTAGTGTTTCATCAATTGTTTATCTTTGCAAAAAGGGACACAAGCTTTACAATGCCTTGGCCCTTATCTTTCTTCTTCTGTAGGATAGAGAATTTTGGTAGGGATTTTTCTTCAACAGCCTCTTCAAGAGCTAATGATCTTGTGAAAGGCTTTCTGGCCTTGATGCTGGCTGCTAAAGGAGATGAGGAGAAGTGTAGCTTCTTTGTTCTTCCTATAAAGGTTTTTTAAGATGCCTTATGGAAAGGCAGGCCTCTTCTAGCTGCAAATTCTTGTGCTAACATAGGCTCCATGGAGGATAGATTCCTCCCTATGAGGCTCTAAGATCTCTTGCATTTTCAGTTTCTTATCCTCCCCCATTCCTGTACCAGAATCCTTCATGCTTGAGAGCACTGTTTCTCCTTATTTGAGACTGAAATCTAACTACTCCAAACTAACAGAAAGGAAATGCTTGAAATGAGATTATTTCTTCCTACTCCTACTCTAACTGGATCTGCACCCTGATCAGGTAAAGGAAGAATTCCATAATATCCATTCAAGTAATTTCAAAACTGAAATAGTCTTGTCTTTATTTCTGATCAATAGATAATAACATAAACATATCACCAATGATAGATAATCATTCATAAAACCATACTCACCTGGAAGTGTTGATGAGTAAATGAAATCTGAAGCTATCGGGTGATTTGAAATGTATGATTCCAATAAGATTGCAACTAGATCCTTGAAACCGAAATAAGAAACATATTGATTCACAGAAATCAACTGCTTATCCATGACCACCTCTTTGTTTGAAAACTGATAACCTTCTAGTTTTCTTGTGATCATATTTGGATCATCAATATTAACAATGTTTTCTTTAGAATAATGATAAACAAATGATGATAAGATAGGGTTTAAATCATATTGATAATGATCAACAAGAAATATGCAATTATCAATATGATCATCAGTTACTTCATGATCACAAAGGTCTGAAAATTTATCATCAACTTGACATGCATACCTGTCCATAGGAAAATCTGAAGATACTGAAGAATCTGATTTCAAATCTAACACATACTCATATTCTTGATGTTGTTCCAAATCTGCTTCATACTCACTGTCTTCTTGCTCAAAATCTAAAATGCACTGACAACTTGCTTGCTCATATGCATGCAGATTTTCAGAACAAACTTGATCTCGGATCCTCCTGCTAGCACGAATATTATCCTCAACTTCTCTGGCATATTCAAATAAGCATGCTAAGGATGAAGATTTTCTTTCTCTCAGGAGAAGGACAAGCTTGAAATGTTGATCCCTTACATAGTATACCATGGCAGCAACCTCAGAATATCAGATCTGTGATGGCATGTTATGATAAAGATTATAAAATATCAGGTTGAATACAGCCATAGTTTCTTCCTCTCCTCTCCTCAAATCATGAAAATCAGTCAGGTATTGGTCAAAAGACTTATTCTCTCCCCAATTCTTTAGAAAAACATTAGATAGCTTGATCCACGAACAAATGGAATGATCCCTCAAACTCATAAACCATATAGCAACATCTCCAAATAAGGAATTGGAGAATAACCTCATGTTAACATCATCATGCACTATCTCAAACTGATCAATAAAGTTCTCAAAGGCTTCCAAATGCCTCTCAGCTATAACATGATCCCCTCCAAGAAACCGGGGAAGATACTCAAGAAAATTAAGAGGATAAGGATGAAGGTAAGGTGGCATCCTTAAAGGTTTAAAAACCTTATCTTGGATCCTACTTTGAACAGTAGTGGGTTGAGTATGAGATGTAGCCAACTGATAGCAAGGTTCAATGGTAATATCAGAAGGTGATGATATCTATGAAGTCTTTGAAACAATTTCAATCTCTTCAATGTTACAAGGGTGATCAGGTTCAGGAGGGATTTGAATGCAAAGCTCGTCTTTATAAATAGGTTGAGGCAAGGACACGGGATCAACCTCAAGAACAAAAGTATGTGACAAAATTTACTCTTGCAAGGATGGATATACAAAAGTATGTTTATGATCATCTGAATAAACAAAACACCAGATAATCCTCTTTACATGCTAAGGGAAAAGAAAAAATGAATTGATGAAGAACAACAATAGTTCATGAAGAAAACTCATAAACTGATACTTGTTTTTTCCCTTATGTGCTTTCATCTTTGTGTCAACAGGATCCTCCCCATTGGGGTCTTTGATTGTGGAGTTTCCAGGTGAATGATACAGTCATGAATATGTGACCATCCCTTGTTCACCATCAAAGCTGGATCTAATCAATGTGGTTCTCCCAGGGAATATTTCTCATTCATCTCTGTCCCCGACAACGACGCCAATTATGTTATCACTCCAAGAGTCACTCCTAGACTGCAAATGAGAGTAAGCTTGGTAACATAGAAATGTAAATGGATTAAAATGGTTTGAATAGGTATATCAACAAGATGAGAAATAAAGGGAGAGGGCAAGAAAAAGTCTGTAGAGGCATTACATTGGGCATGGAGTCATAACATCCTACAGATCAAAGGCAATCAAACTGTATATAAGAAAAATAGATATATAATGATGATTAGAAACATGGTGAATATGACAAAAGGAAGAACACCCATTTAACATAGATCCTTTCTGCAATAGATAAATATTTTCTTAAACAATGAACAATGATTTAATGGGCAAGCTACAATAGATCCTATGTTGTTCATGAATCCATCAATCAATGGAAACTATGATCCTCAAAACCTGCAATATGCTCAAGCAAGAAGATAACAAAGAAGTGTGAAAACAAAGAAGACAATCTGATAACAACTCTCATTAATCTTTAATGGCAGAAAATTGCATAACAATCAGGCCCTCATGCTTACAAATGAGCAACTAAAACTGCTCCTACTCTCTCAAGTGTCTATTGGCTCATGAATCCAACCCTCCTACCCTCTTGTACAATGAATATATATCCATATAGGTCCTTTCCATCTCACCCATTCTAACTCCAACCCCTTTCCCAAAATAGAAACAACTACAAATAGAAAATGACACGTTTTAACTAATTTCCTGCTTTTCAGTAGGCAAAATTCTAAAAACTAGGCTTCCAAACACCACTTGTAATTCACAAACCATAACAATTGTGTAAAATATAAGAACAGTTTTTTTATATAAACTCGTTATGAAGAAAAAACTCTCTCAGTTTCTTTAAATTCATCTCCAGCCAGCCGCAAAAGGTGTCACAAAACATGTCTCAAACAGGAAATCATGAAAGCTGAAAACATAAGGCTCAAAGATTCTTTCGAATATCTCAATCCACGACACCTATGTGAAATATTAAAGAGGTTAATGTTCATGGGCCCGTTCTTGACAATAACCTCCTTCAGATTTTGAAAATTCATCTTAGTGCACCCAGAAATCCTTCTGGAAGTCAACTGGTCAAAAATGTCAGTTCAACAGTCTTAAAACAAAGTTTCAGCAGCACATTCTGTAGCACCACTTCTATGTCAAATATCTCCCTAACCATAACACATTTTGAAAAACTGAGAGAGGTTTTTGTTATTTGTTATGTGATGAAAAAAAAAATCCTCCAGTTTTCAAAAATCCCTTCTCAATTGTTCACAATCCAAGCTTTAAGTTAGTCACTCAAAACTGGTAGAAGCGTCCTTGTAAAACTTTGCACAATTCGGTTTCTGTTAGAATTTCGGTAGCGAATTTAGATAGCGCATGCCTGTGTGTTCTGTCAAATTTTAGGTAGCGCCATCAAAATACGCAACACCTTCACTTGGACATGTGCAGAATGGGTAGCAACCTCGAGTAGTAGCAACACCATTAGCTTTAGGCGATTCGGCAACATTGTAGGTAGCAAATCGGTGGAACGTCAAAAATAGACTATTATGTAGCGCCATAGCGCTATAGAATGTCTGCACTTATTACTGTCGAATGGATTAATTCTTTGTAAAAAACCCAAAACTTTGAACAGTAAGCACTTAGAAGCCTGTATAGGTGGCAGAGGTAGTGCTTAATCAATTGTTTATCTTTGCAAAAAGGGACACAAGCTTTCCAATGCCTTAGCCCTTATCTTTCTTCTTTTGTAGGATAGAGACTTTTGGTAGGGATTGTTCTTCAACAACCTCTTTAAGAGTTGATGATCTTGTGAAAGGATTTCTGACCTTGATGCTGGCTACTGAAGGAGATGAGGAGAAGTGTAGTTTATTTGTTCTGCCTATAAAGGTTTTTTAAGTTGCCTTATGGAGAGGTAGGCCTCTTCTAGCTGCAAATTCTTGTGCTAAGAGATCCTTTTGAAATCGAATATAATAAGGCATAAACAAATTATAGGTCTTCGAATATTCCAATTTAATAGTAGAATGGGTTGACCAGAATTACAAATTAGAAAATTTGGATTTGGAAAACATAATGAGGCACATCTAGATTTTTTTAATTGGAAAAAAAAGTATTATGAGGAAAATATATTTTATGATTTAACATATTTGAAAAGAGTTTGATAATTTTTTAAGAAGTTTTAATTATTGGTGTATTTTGAATGTATTGATGCTATGCAATATATTTCGTTAGTTTTAATTTTATTTTATTGTAGTGTGAGAACCATACAATATAATCACTATTAAGTGGAGTATTCAAGTTCATGCAAACAAAACTAGTCATTATAACTAATTCTCATGGGAAACGGGTCATGTATGATTCATAAATAATATATGTATTTAATTTCGAAAAATGATATTGCATATGTTGGACTACAAAAGTATCTCACATGCTTAAACAAAGATGAGAGAACACTAAATATTAGCACATAAAACACACCACTTGTTGGGATTTCACAAATAGGGTAGCAGGCTAAGGGTGCTTTCCATGGGAAAAAAATCCATGGCTAAATGCACTTGAGCCAATATTATACCAAGATTGGTGATTTCCTAGGAAGTATTTTGCTGGTTTTAATCAGACTTCTTCACCTTTGTGAACATCACCTAATGTAATGTGGTGCATGAGCGTCCATGACTAGTAAGTGATAAATGATGTAAATTTTAATTTACAAGTAGTTGTGGGAGCCTTACAAGGACTTCTAGTTCAATTTTCAGGATATGAAAATATTTACTTTTCCCTAGGCATGCATTTTAAAGATTTGAAGCATTCCTTAAATTGTGGAAATAAGTGCAATTTTCTGTTAAGCACTATATATTTAGACATGGAGTCATGGTGTGAGATGAATAGGACTTCTAAATATTGAATTTAAAACTCAAAGGAATCTTTCAGAACTTGATTTGGATCCTTAACTTGTCATTGTCATGCATTTTAGAGATGATGGTGTGGATTCTCTAGAAATGTAAAAAACAATGTCAAAGGGCAATTTTGCAAAGCAAACTGCATTTATCGGAGATGAATCAAGAAAAGTATAAAACAAGGGTTTTGTGGCTAGCATGGAAAACTATAGAGCATCATGGATGGTTTTCTTATATCATGCATGCAGAAGATTTGGCATGCATTTTGGAAAGGCCTTGCAAACTTATTGCACATTGTGTGAAAAGAGCGTAGGATTGAAGTGTATTTTGTACAACAAGAAGTTTCAAGTATCAAATAGAAAATTTTGAAATGTAAAGAGGTGAAGAATAATAAAATACACATCTCTAATTTGAATCACTCAATTGGCCAAGAAATGAATGATATGCATGCATATTAATTAAATAAGGCAATTTTGACTAATTTCAATAAAAATTTGTAAAAGTTGATCATCTGGGAGATTCAATACAAGCAAATGGAAGCAAATTTGAAAATTCTAAGATATGGGTTTTGTCAGATACTTGAAATATTAGGACGTAATGTCTCATTTATTCAAAAAACACATGTACGAATTTTGACATGCATTTTCTATTTTTGTACACATATTTGTACCCTATTTTTTACAACAAACTTGGAATTTCGAGAAATTAATGCAAATTCAACATTCTTAGTGAATTTTTACACTCCTTGTTGAATTGTTGAATTTGAATAGTTAGGTAGTTGAAGAGCTAAAAGCCAATGAGCATAAGAATAAATATGTAGTGTGTGAATGAGCAAATGGATTTTGGCTCTCCTTTGATGTGGGTTTGTGTAGTATTGGTTGTTGTGAGTTTGTGTAGTATTGGTTGTTGTGGATTCCAAGCCTCATGCATTGACTCTGTGAATGTAAAGAGGTCCGAGAGCATTGACCATTGAATCAATAAAAAGAAAATATTGTTATTTAAAATATTTGTTGAAAATTTAATGTGATTTTAATTTGGTAACAATATATGTATGAAATGTCTATTATTATTTAATGAATTCATGATTTTGTTGCATGTTGTATCAATTTTATTACATGACTTTGATTGAAATTCCCCCCCAGAACTGGATCAAGTGGTATCAAAGTTATTTGTACTACTCTAGGAAAAGAAGAGAAGATACCACCATTAGATATTGTTGGGAAAGGAAGAAAGTAAGATTTTTTTATTTCTTGGAGAAATAATTTTTTTGTTGTTGTGAATGAAGTTTTGTTACTGGTGGTTGTTCTGGTAACTAGAAATCGTTGAGATATTATTCCTTGTTGACAACATTACCAAGAGTGCATTGGTATGTGTATGGTAATTTGAGTGAGAATTGTGAGGATGATCAAAATAAGTATGCCACCTAGGATAACAAATAAAAGAAACCAGATAAATCTAGTAGATCTATATATGGAAGAGATAAGAAATTAGAGAAATTAAAGACATAGAAAGGGGAGAAAGAGAAGAACTATTGGAGAGTTAGAAGACAACTTAATTGTTGGTAATGTTAGCGATACTAACAATGTTGGGGAAAATATGAAGAGTTAGAAGTTGAGCCAGAGATTACATAAGGGAACAATAACTAGGAGAATTTCCATGGACTGCAATTGATTAGATTCTTTAGAGACAAAGGTAATGTTGTAATAGAAGTATTTTGTTTTAATGGTAGTTTAAATGTTGATGTATTGATTGATTGGACGGGTGAAGTAGAAAGGTACTTTGATTTTGAGAAAATAGAGAATCCATATAGAACAAAGTTTGTTGTTGCAAAATTAAAAAGAGATGTTGTGTTGTGGTGAGATCATGTTGAGAAAAACAAAGTGAGAAAACACAAGGAGAAGATTAGAACTTAGAAGAAAATAGAAATAAAGATAAAAGATAAGTTCTTACATATAGAGTACCAATATAATTTGTTTATACAAGTCCATAATTTGAAGCAAAAATATATGAATATTAGAGAATATATGAAAAATTATACAAATTGGGAATTGTTTTTGGATTGGATGGACCAAAAGAGAGTAGAAAGGTATGTAAATGGGTTGATATTTATGATTCAAGATTAAATTAGCACTTAGTACTTTAATTCTTTAGAAAAAATATTTCAAGTTATTTTGAAGGTGGAAGAAAATTTTCACAGAAGACAATATAATGTTTGATGTAGAGGAATAAGAGGTGAATGAATATTAAAATTTAGAAGAGGTTATATAGATGCAAGAGATAAAGATGAAGCAAGTAGGAACCATAATTTTGAAAGAGACACAAATATTGGTAGAGGTAGAGGAGGTATATATCTCATCACATGTTATCAGTGTGGTGGACAATGGCATAATAAGGTTGAATGTCTAATAAATTAGGATGATGGAAGAAAGAATGAGGAAAGGGAATATGTAGCTCGAGGAGAAGAGTTTCAATGGTTGGTGATAATATTTCAGAGACTCGTCATGTGCAAGGAGAGTTTTGGACACACCTACCACACTTAGAGGGGGGGTGAATGAGTGTGAGACTCTTTTTCTGAAACTTCCCTCTTACACAAAACTCTTTAGTTAGCATTCAACATTTTAATCAATACTCATTGTTGTCATTTATAACTAGTTAGATGTGAGAACATATCAGCAACATATATCAACAATATATCATCAACAAGTCATCACCACAAGGAACATAAAGAACACAAGATGTATGTACAATTTCATTTTTATTATGGACAACAATCCAGTGGTTTATCAACAACAATTGAATAGAGTACAACTCTACAAGAGCATCATCTCTATAATGAAAGACTCAGCTTACACCCTCAGCATCAACTGAGATGAGGCAACAATCCTCAACAGATTTCAATCTGCAATAGGTACGCGACCTGTCAGTAGTGCATCATGCGTGTGTACGCACCCTACCAGTAGTACAACCCACGTGTATATGCACCCAAGCAATGCTACAACCTGCGTATACGCTCCCAACCAGTACTGCAGCCTACGTCTACCTTCTGATCTATTAGGGTTTGTCCTTCAAAATCAACTTAGATCCTCTGCAACCAATTTATCATTCTCTTATGTTTGTCATTGTACAAACTGACCACCAGCCAATCACAATACATCCAAGTTCTCCAATAGCTTACTCATGCTCCACAACCAATCAATATGAATGCTACTCAATCATGCATAAGCAATCAACATACTATAACCAACATATCAGTACTGAATCATAAGAGTGTTGCTCACTCCATCAACCAACATAAATCACATCATAGCAACCATACCAAGAATGCCCTAGGCATTCAAAACACAATAAGCAATGTTATCCATCAATACAATAATGTAACCATACTAGTGTCTCAATGATAAATCTGAGCCCATAGAGTGCAGATCTGGAACCTGCCTCAATCTTCAACAACTTGTCATCAACTCAACCAAAAATATCCATGATTTTATCCATTGTACGCTCCCTATACACAGATAGCCCGCGTATACGCACCTTGTACATAGACAGCCTGCGTATTATATGCACCTTGTACACAGACAACTTGCATATACGCACCCTATACACAGACAACCTGTGTACGCACCAAAAAATAGGGTTTCTGAAGCTCCAAGACTTTTTCCATCAAGATCTATGATATTGTTGAAACTTTATCATATGTCCATGAGATCCTCCTCTCACTTTCTTCCTCAAAATAAATCTTCAATAAATCTCAAGAGATCCACACCAAAGATGCTCTCACAAGAATCTCTCCATCAATACTCCACAAGATAATATCACAAGAAGCTCTCCATTGATCCACAAAAAGGATGGTCACCAAATATACTTTTCACAAGAGACCCTAGCCTCTTATTTATACTTTCATCCTCTAGGTCACTTTATCCACTTTTAGTTTGATTAACCTATTTTCCTTATTTTAGGGTTAACCACTTTCCATAAATAGAAAGTTCTCCAATATTTTATCATTTAAATATTCCTTCTTGATTTTGTCACCTTACTTTATCATTCAAATAATATTTCTTGATTTTGTCACTTCTCTTTACTATTTAAATAATCCACCTTGTCTTTGTCATTTTACTTTATCATTTAAATAATGATTTCTTCTTTTAGGTCACTTTGACTTCTTTGACCTTGGGGGCTTCAAGCCTTCATATGGGGGTCCTCCAACTTCATAAGGCCACAACTCTCAAATCGTGAGGAGTTATGTGACATTCCACATACCACCAAAAATGGCATGACAAGCACTATCCATATAGGATAGTTTCACCAACAATTTCATTGATATTCATCTCATTATTCCACATACAAGCATGGGTCCTCCAACTTCGTAAGGCCATAACTCTCAAACCGTGAGGAGTTATGTGACATTCCACATACCATCGAAAATGGCATGACAAGCACTATCCATATAGGATAGTTTCACCAAAAATTTCATTGATATTCATCTCATTATTCCACATACAAGCATGGGTCCTCCAACCATTCTTCTAGGATAACTCAATCCGCAAAGCATCTTCCCGTGAGGGCTTTCACCATAAGGGGACC
>JZKD02S1675615.1:205143-237028 GCA_000966675.3 Picea glauca
ATTACTAATCTAAATCACAACTAATGGCCTAAAGCCGACATAAATAAAATAACATTACTAATCTAATATGCCCCAATTAAGTGGTAATGAGCCAATATTAGGGCTTAACATGTTTAGCATGTGCAGTATCTTTGACCATGCAGAATCTGATATGAAACCCATACGGTATGAAAACCTGCTTCTTGTATTTTACCAAAGTTGCATTGTATCCTTGCAGGATTGTTTGATAGCAAATTTCCCCTAACACTAGCCGGTCGGGAACCTAAATGGGTAATAAGTGGGGTGCCCCTATGGCGCCGAAAACCCTGATGTAGGTTTCACGTTCTTCCAAATACCAATGGAAAATTTTGGTTATAACCTTCTTTTCTTCATCTGACAATCTAGGGCATTCTCTTCTGAAGAGCAAGTAGTAAACGCGTGCAATAAATTGATCACAGATAACAGCATGGGATTTTTTGTACCTGTTTTCCCATAGGATGTTGAAGTATACATGGACAGCCAACTCTGAAGGGTTCCAATTCAAGTTCATCCCAAGAAAAGCGTTCCTGGCGCAAATGACGTCCAGTAGATGCGAGGCCATGTAGAAGGCAGGGGTATCTCCCTCCTTCGTCTCCTGAGCGTGTCTTATGCAGGTGCTCAACTGTTTGGAGATGATGGCACCCCAATTAAATCCTGTACCTGAAATGGCGATTGTAAAATCCAGAGGCATCCAAGCCTATGAAAATCGAGAACTTTCTTTTTCCCCATGTAACCTGCAGAGTAAATCCATGAGGTATACGTATGGTTCCCTGAGGTTGGTCGTCGGGTACTAGCCAGCAGTCTGGTTCATGAATTTTTTGTCTTCTCTCCACGAAGACGACATAATTTTGCTGGTATCGTGTGACACATAGAAACGTAATACGAAATCAGTGATCAGCTTTAGCTCAGAATATTTGAGCTTATAGTAACTCTGAACCTATGATGGCATGAAGACTCCGACGCATTCGTCGCTATCATCATTAATCAAACATTTTTGGGTGTTAGCATGGTCAATGATCCACTTCAGGAGCTTAATGAAAGGAAATACTGGAGATCGTCTTTCCACCATGTGCAGATAAGCCCTACAAATGTTGGGGAGGACCTCATCGTCGAGCTTCCTCATTTCAGGATCTCTATGCGTGGTATATTCAAGGGTTTCTTCTTTCTTGATTTTCTTGAAAACTTCTTCCCAGTGAGGAAATGCCATCTTGGCTCCAATACTTGCCTCTGTGTCACCGAAAGCTGGGGGCTGGACAAAGGGATCCTTGGTGATTCTCTTAATGATGGACACCGGCTTGGGGAAAAACTCCAATTGTCTTGTGACTACTAGTGATGAGCCCTATCCTACTTTTGATTCTTCCAGCTTTGGCACCCTTGGCGATTTCCTGGTAGATGGCTTCTTTGGAGGCATTGTCCCTTTAATGCTTGCTAAGATAACTGTTCAATACTTATTGGACTTTGGATGCTTCCTCTGGATCGTTTAGCTCTGCTCTTTTGTCTATTCTGAATTCCTTGCTATGAAAAATGGGATCATACACAATGACTCGAAGAAAAATAACTGAGGATATATTTTCAGTCATTTCAATTAGTTAATACGAGTAATGAATGCAAATTAAAAATAAACCACTATCGGATTTATGCAGATAAGTCCAGACTGGTTGACGGCGTAGGCGCGGATGGAGATGCATTGTATCGGAGAGTTTAATGGTTCCTTTTGATTCACACATGAGTCAATAACTAATGCATTATCCACGAATTAACTAACAACTGTAAATGCAGCATACCTAACACGCTCAGGGGTTAACACGTCTCGTCACGTCACGTCACCCAACGAATGGATCAGAGGTCGGCTAGTATCTGTGTGTACTTACATTGATATGTTCTTTGAAGAAACTTTTGATGTCGATGATATCAGTGATCGAGAGAAAGTTTAGGCACACATCTTATCAGCAAGTCACTATCTTGCTAAGATTTCATCTTCGAAAATGTTTTAGGGAGTTGGCAGTCGGCGGTGTCACTTTTCCTTTCACGTAGTACTTACTACTACATCTTTCTGCCAAAACCGAGTGGATCGCCCGTCGGAAAAATCCTTCCCAAATTTTTATTTGTAGGAAAGGAACACTTTCATCAACTAATGTCGATGAAGGTTGGCACTCAAATACCTTGGCTTCCCCACGATTTTTGCCACCTCAATCTTTCGTCGATGTCGAATTTCTCTTGTGAGTCGGGGAAACATTTGGGTCACAGATTCCTTGAGTAGGTGTTAAGTCTCTTTAGGGTTAAGATGATTCTTTGTTGTATGTTCAAGTGAACTTTTAATCAATTAAAATGTGAAACATAAAAGACAAGCGAAGGATCAGTTTTATGCCGAGGCAAAAACAGTTCAAAAGTAAAATAAAGGGTGGTACCCAAAAGGAAATGGTCACAGAACTTTTAGGGTGTGTTAAGTACTCAACAAATGGTGATTTACTGAGCAGATGCATAATCTTTGTTCCTCCTTCATTTCCCTCGAGGTATTACCGAACCTCGGAATATATATCTCCGATACTTCTTTTATTCGTATTGACCGAAGTTATTATTTTTCCCTCTTTTTTTTTATTATTTATTTATTTTATTTTATTATTGGAAGTATTGTTTTAGGGCTTGACCATTCACTGGGAAGGCATTAGGTTCCCCCCTCAGATTTTGCAACCAATAAGTACCTACCCCAATATTCTTAGCCACCTGGAAATGCCCAAGCCATAGGCTTTGAAACTTGGAGTGTTTCCCTTTGGGTTCATTCGCCTTGTCCCACTTTAGGACTAAATCTCCTACTTCAAAGTTCTTTTCCTTAGATTTATGCCTATCGAACCATCTTTTCACTATCTATTAATGAGCCAAGAATTTTGACTTAGCCTTATCTCTCTCTTCTTCCAACATAAGCAGAGTGTTGATTCTTTGTTGCATGGTCGAGGAAGGTTCTTTGTTAAAATCTTGGGCCAATTGGAGAGACGAGAGATAAAGCCCGTTCGGGAGGATGTCTTCCTATCCGTAGACCAAAAAGTATGGGGAATTTCCTATGGCTTCTTTGGGCATGACCCTATCAGCACATAGGCCATTATGAATTTGATTATGCCAATTTCTTTGGTTATCTATAACCATCTTCTTTAGTATCCTTACCAGGTTCTTATTGGTCGATTCTGCTACACCGTTTCCTTGAGGGTAATAATTTGCAGAGTACTTGATTATGATCCCTTTGTCCAGAGAAAACTCTATCAGTAGGGTAGAAGATAAGTAAGTTGTGTTATCAAATACTAGAGCAGAGGGGACACCAAACATTGTGATCAGTTGTTGTTCTATAAATTGGATCACTATTTTATCGTTCACATGACTCAGAGGAATGGACTCTGGCCATTTTGTAAAATAGTTGGTGGCAGTAAGAATGTACTTGTGCAGTTTTGACGAGCTAGGAGTAATTTATCCTATGATATCCAACCCCCACTGCTCAAAAGGTCTAGAGACAGTCACAGGCTGAAGTGGGATTGTTTCCCTTTTCTCCTTGCTAGGACTTATTTGACAAGTTTTACAATTCTTAGCGTAAGTATGAGCATCCTTGAACAAAGTGGGCCAATAATAGTCGGCCCTTAGAATTTTATGAGCGGTGGTGTTCCCTGCAAAATGTCCTCCGGCGGGGCCATCATGGAGTTCCTTTAACACGTTATCAACGTATTTGCGTTTGAGACATCTTAGCAATACCCCATCATAGTTGATCTGAAAGAGTATTGAATTTATAAGGTGATATTCACGGATTTTAATCGGAGGGATATCCTTTCTCTGGGGTTGAGATTTTCGGGACAAGTATCGTGATGTAGTAGATAAGATAAATCCTTGTACCAGGAGTCCTGTCCCAGGGAAATGTATGTTGCTTCACCACACCATAGTGCTATTTCATTTTCCCAACTGGGATCTTCTTTTTCTTGATCCTGAGCTTCGACTACGAGCTTGCACAAGCCTTGTCCTTTTACTAACTTGGAGGGTTTTATATCTAGATCAAATTCCTAGACTACTTCCATCCAGTTCCCTCTTCTTTCTCCCATTTCTTGTTGGGTAAATAACGATAGGACTGCAGGGTGTGGCACGATCACCTTAGTGTGATTCTTGAGGATGTAAGACCTGAAATGTTTTACCGCTTTATAGACCACGTAGTACTGCTTGTCTATGGAGGGGTAATTGAGCTCATCTCCTTGGAGATTGGTACTCATAAATGACACTGGGGATTCATTGTTGTCATCATCATTCTGAATCAAGACCGCAACTAGCGATTGGTTGGAAGCGAAAGTGTAAAGGTTAAAGTCTCTATTGAAATCAGGACTTCGCAATACCGGGGCCTGGGATATGGCAGCTTTGATATTGTTGAAAGAGTATTTTCGTTCATCATCCTACTTAAATTCAGAATCTTTTTTATTCATCTTTTGTAAGGGTTTGATGATTTTGACGAAGTCGAGAGTGAATTTCCTTACAAAATTGATTTGCCCGAAAAAGGACTACATGGATTTCTTGTTATGGGGTAGCGGGAGTTGAGCTAGGGCCTTAATCCTTTCGAGGTCTATGCAAATTCCCGCTTGAGATATAATATGACCTAACAACTTACCTTCTTCAACACCGAAGATAGTTTTCTTAGGATTTAGTGATATACTGTATTTCCAGCATCTTTCAAAAATCTGAGTTAAGTGTTGGATGTGCTCTTCTCTATTCTTCGAATACACCATTACGTCATCTAAACATACTACCACACACTTATTCATAAGTACCTGAAATGCCACGTTCATGGCTCATTGAAAGCTTGCTCCTGCGTTAATTAAGATGAAAGGCATGCGCTTATAATAGAAGGTTCCCCATTTGGTTCGGAAGGTAGTTTTTAATCGGTCTTCCTCCGAAATCAACACTTGGTTGTATCCTGAGAAACCGTCTAGCAGGGAGAAAATCTTCGAGCCCGACACGGTCTGCAGGAGTTGTTCCATCTGCGGGACGGGATAATTGTCCTTTTCTGAAGCTCTGTTGAGGTTCTGAAAATCTACGCATAATTGGATTTCTCCTGACTTCTTCCTCACCGGAACAAGATTTGCTACCCAAGCAGAATGCCTAACTTGGAAAATTATGTTCTCATCTAAGAGCTTCCCTAACTCTTGATACATAAGAGGTTCCAGGGATGGGTGATACTTTCAGATATTTTGTTGGAAAGGTTTCATTTCGGGTTTCAATGGGATAGTTTGTTGAATAATGTGGGTGTCATATGTTTTTAAATCCTTATACGACCATGTGAAAACATCCTGGTATTGTCTGAATAATCTGAGGTAGGCCTTCCTCTCTTCTCTAGATATAGTTTTTCCAAGATTTACATTCTTCGGGTTCTATGGAGTCCCAAGATTCACAGTTTCATGGAGGGGGCAAGAGCTACCAGTCTTTGCGTTTTTGGGTCCTTTAAAGCGATCCTTTAGATCAAACAAACTCTCTAAATTGGCTATCCCCTTCGGAATTGTGTGAGCTTTCAACTTTCCAACATCTTGTCATGTTTGGGGGTTAGTTTCAGTTGTCTACTCTCAGAATTATTCATCATCTATGGCTAGGTCTTTGAAATTGTCTTGGTTGGTCAAGAAGTTTATGATTTTCTCGTCACCTTCAAAGACTTTCCAATTGGAAATATTGTTCAGCACCAATGGTTTGTAGAGAAGTTCTACAGTGAAACAGGAGGCTTCATAATCTTCCAAAGGAGAGAGTTTAGAAGCAGTTGTGGCTAGGGAGTCGGCAAGGATATTCTTTTCTCTAGGGATTGCGGTGATATTGAAAGCCTCAAAGAATTCTATTAGCCTATGCACCTCCTACTAGTAGTTCTTAATATGAGGCGAATTGCAATGTATGGTATTTCTCACTTGTCTAACAATAATTTTAGAATATCCAAAGACTTTTAATTCCTTGATACCCAAATCTATGGCTTTCTTTAACTCTTGTACTAGAGCTTCATACTCGGTTGTATTGTTGGTACACTTGAATTATAGTCTACAGAATAGGAAATGACGTTTACCCTTCTGATCGATGAGTATTCACCCGGCTCCTGACCCTTCTTGTGATTTAGATCCATCAAAATAGAGGGTCCAAATTTGCGAACGATAATTTCCCCTCTCTCTCTCTTCGCCTATGTTCTGCTCTTCGACCTCTTCCTCCACAAGTCCTAGCGTGGGGTTTTGACAGAAGAGAGAATATTCTATCGGCATCATGGATTCTTCTTGAAAGATTATTTTAGAATTTTGAGTAAGCAGAACATTGGACAAGAGAGGAGCAAAGTTTCTGAAGTGAGAATCACAAGAATAGTTTCCCAATATGGGGAAGTCGGTAGAGGCTAGCTCATTCGGGGTTTCCAGATCAGTGATCATATGTTTCAGATATATTTCCCTATTGATTTTGATCATGTTCTTGTATCCCTTCAGTGGTAGCCAAAGGTGTGCCCAGTTGGTACTGAAATCTCCGTTCATCTTTTCAGACCAATCTCGGCTCAACAATAGCCCATATGCCTTAGGGATATCCACCACAATGATGTCAATCACCTGCACGAAATTAGGATGCGTCGCTATCCTGATCATCACATATTTGAGCTCTCCCATGACCTTGACCTGGATTCTGTCTAGTTGTATGACATGTTTATCACTTTGGAGAGGGACAACACCTAATTTATTACACACGACCAAGGGCATGACATTAGAGGATGCCCCTGAATCGACCAAAAAATTGTGAAGATTCATGTTGAAGACTTCAAACGTCAAAAGGAAGGGTGGTACAAAAGGCCTTTCTTTCCTACCTTTCGAGTAGGTGTTTACAGTTGGCTTGCTCGCCAGATCTGTTGGGGGAAGAATCTTGTTCTGACTATCGTTGTTGGTCGAGTTTCCTACTGAATTCAGAGCTTGCAATAGGAAGTCTTTCCACTGAGGAAATCTGTATACGTCCATAACTAATATATTAGCTTTCAACTTATTCAAATCTTTGACTATGTTATACTCTAGTTTAGGATAATATTGGGTGTGGATGCTTATAGGCTTTTTACCGGGGGGAAAAGGCATTTTTGGGCAGTCGGGAGTTAACTTACTTTGCGGGGCCCAGGTGGCATCAGCATCTTTTGAGCCGGGTTGGCCCTTACTACGTGTCTATATTGTCGATACTTCTAGGAAGAGGACGAGGTGGAGGTATGGGTCGAGGTAGAGGTCAAATTATTTTTTATAACTGTGCACAGCCTGGACATTTGGCAAGGGATTGTCAGAACCCTTGTACTACTTGCAACTATTGTAACTCATTTGATCATGTCATCTAATAGTGTCCAGTATTGTTAGCCAAACTCCAGGAGAGATGAGGAGGAAAGAAACAAGTACAATTAATATCGGTAGAACCTCGTGGTGAGGAACCTAGAGTCATTGTTATTACTAGAGGAGGCATCGTTATAGGAGAAGACATTGTAACTCCAGGAAAGACTGCAGAAGGATCAGGGATCAAAAGAGATGCAGAGAAGGCATAGTTGTTTGATCCAAGGATAGAGAGGCATACGTTTGAAGAAGCAAGGAAATAATTTGTAGAAGGACAAGCTTCTTCATATAAGTCATAACCAGAAGTAAGGGAATGTGAAATGCCACCAACATTTGATCAGTCTGTCATAGCTAGACATGGGAAAGATGTAAGCAAGCTCATGGACTTCTTATACACTTGTATCAATTTGATTAAAGATGAAAAAGTTGTGCAAGAATTACAAAACTTAGTAAGACAATATGAAATTGGAAGAATAGACCCTATGTTGAGTAGAGTTGTGAATCAAGTATCAAGGAAAAGAAGGACAAACAAGGAATTACATCTTAGTTCTTACATTGGAGACTACGACATGGACTATGTGGTCCTCGACTTGGGATCAGAAGTAAATGTTATGATGCAACAGACTTGGGCAATAATGGGAAAACCTAGATTGATTTTCTCTCCTATCATGCTCAGGATGGCTAATTAGTAGGTGGTGAGCCCCTTTGGAATACTAGAGCATGTCCCTGTAGACATCAATGGGGTAAGGAAATTTGCAGACTTTGAAGTAATTAAGATTGTTGATGATAGCTTCCCTTATCCTGCGCTTTTAGGAATTGATTGGGCTTTCAATAATTCGATTGTTTTTTACCTAAAGAAGAGAAGAATGACATTCAAATGGAATGGCCTTAAATTCATTGCACCTATGGACCCAGATGAAGGTCGTAGATACACAGAACCTATCAAGGAAGAAGACCACGCATACGAACTAGAGAACATCTATAAACTGACAACAAGACAACATGATTACATTAACCTTACAGTGGATGGAAATCTCACCTGGAGAAGTGAAAGTGCATGTTCATTAGATTCAGAAGAGGCATTGGAAAATTGGCAGAACATAATGTACAAAGTCTCCACACGGTGGTGTGTCAGATTGACTAGAGTAGTTCACTGGATTGGCACAGAAGTAAGTAATATTCCTATATTTGATGGCCTGAATCATTTAGAGACATTTCTAGTTGAATTTGAAAAAATTGTATGGGCACAATAGAGGATGTTGGTACTAGATGCAGCCTTGAAAGAAACACCAGCTAGATGGTGGGGAGCACACAAGAAGAGCATCATGAAGTGGACACAATTGACAGTGCACTTTTTAGACCAAGCTGAAGGATGCAAAGTTCATTACACGGGCCAGAGTTGTCCTAAGGACCACATGCAAAGTTGTGAGGAGGCCTAGAGCAACATTCCTAAATAAAAGTGGGTGCATAAGTTCATAAACACTTTGGATACTATGCTTATCAACTGTTATCTTCAAGTAGAACTGCGCCTCATCACTACATACTAGTATGGAATGACTCAGAAATTTATAGCTACGTTTTAATTTGAAATTCAGTACCCTATAGTAGATCAAGCTCTACAAATTGTGAGGAAAAAGGTCCTTGAAGAGGCACCTAACCCCCCTTTTGCCCAAGAAGAAGATGAATGGATTGCGCCTCTTCAGCAGTTACAGGATTGCTACAATATTAATTCCGATGAGGATGATGACCCAAGAGATGTAAAAATTGCAGAAACTGAAGGTCACAGAGACATAGAAGGACCGGGGATCGAACTACCTTTTATTGGACAGCCCATTAAAATTAAGAAGGTTAATATTGGAACAGAGCAAACACCTAAGTTAGCAAACGTTGAAGACTATTGGGATGATGCTACTATTAGCAAGATCATAGAACTATTACATGAATATCAGGATTTATTTCCAACTAAGTTCACATACATGAAGGGAATTAAAGGGCCCATGGGAGAAATGAAGACCCCCTTGAGATCAGATGCAAGACCTATCAAACAGAGACCCTACAGACTGAATCCTAAATACAAGAAGAAATTTAAGATTGAATTGGATAGAATGCTGGAAGTAGGAATCATAGAACCTGTTGAAGAATTTGAATGGATTAGCCCTATGGTGGTCCAAGATAAGAAGTCAGGTGAAATCATAATTTGTGTAGATCTCAGGAAGTTGAACGATGCATGTCTACATGACCCCTTTCCTACACCGTTTACTGACGAAGTTCTAGTTAATGTAAGAGGACAGGAGGTCTACGCATTCATAGATGGATTTGCAAGTTATCACCAGACATAATCACCAAGGAAGATTGACATAAGACCACCTTTTCCACAGAATGGGGTTCGTTCCAATACACTGTGGTGCCTTTTGTCTTGAAGAATGCACCAACCGTATTTTCCAGGGTGGTGTTCGAAGCATATTTTAATGATTGGATTGTCTTTAGCCTACTGAAAAATCATATTGAATGTTTGAGATTGATGTTAGATAAGTGCAGGCAATGTGAGATTGCCCTAAATTTGAAAAAATGCATTTTATTTTCACCCTTTGGAGTGTTGCTCGGGCACATTGTGTGTAAGAAGGGGTTGTTGATGGATCCTTCCAATATTTCCATCATTGTTGATCAACCTCCTCCTACTTCGGTTAGACAGTTGTGCACTACATTGGGGCACACTAGATACTATAGGAAGTTCATTAAGGGTTATGCACAAATAAAAACACCTATGGAGAAGCTATTAAAGAAAGATAGTAAGTTCCAATGGACAGAAGAATGCCAGCAGATCTTTGACACACTAAAGAAAAAAAATGGTTACTACGCCAATCTTGGTTTTTCCAGATTGGAGCAAGGAGTTCAATGTTCATGTCGATGATTCATCCATTGCATTAGGAGCAGTTTTAGCATATCTGGGTGCAGGAGACATTGACCACCCCATATCCTTCGCAAGAAGGAAGATTTCTACAACTGAAAGGAACTATACTACGACTGAAAGAGAAGGCTTAGCTATGGTATATGCACTGCAAAAGTTTAGATATTATTTGTTGGGAGGACATTTTAAGATGTTCACTGATCATTCTGCATTAAAATACTTAGTCAACAAGCCAGTGTTGGGGGGAAGAATATGCAAATGGCTACTACTATTCCAAGAGTATGACTTTGAGATTGTGTTCAAGACAAGAAGAATGAATAAAGGACCTGGCCACTTATCCAAGTTAGAAGATGGAGAGGAACCTGCGAGTTTGGAGGATACACTACTAGATGCACAGTTGTTGGCCATCAGAAATGTCAATAATCACTTCACCGAGATAGTTCAGTTCCTGGCCACAGGAATGGCACCTCATGAGTATATAGTCATTCAAAAAAAGCAGTTGGTAGTATGCGCAGCTAACTTTAAACTTATAGCAGGACAGTTGTATAATATGGGACCAGATAAGATCCTAAGGAGATGTGTTATGGAGGCAGAAAGACCATTGATTCTGGCAGAATCACATGAAGGCATCACATGAGGACACTATACAGGGAAAGCAACAGTGCAGAAGGTTCTCAGAGTTGGCCTCTGGTGGCCTACTTTACATAAGGATGCTAAGGAATACTACAGAGCCTGCGATGTATGTCAAAGAGTAGGGAATCCTTCTAGAAGGGATGAAATATCTTTGGCACCACAATTAACATTACAAGTATTCGATAAATGGGCTATTGACTTTGTGGTACCTATTAACCCGCCAGGAAAGCGCACGAGAGCGAGATACATTATCACTGCGACAGAGTACTTGACCAGATGGGCAGAAGCAAGAGAAGTTAAGGACTGTAGTGCAGCCACAACTGCACAGTTCATCTTTGAGGATATTATAACCAGATTTGGATGCCTGAAGATCCTCATGAGTGATCAAGGCACACACTTCATCAACAAAACTATTGAAGCCTTGACTTAGGAATTTGAAGTTCACCATCATAAGAGTACACCATACCACCCACGGGAGAATGGCACAGTCAATAATATCTTGGAGACAGTGCTGACTAAGATTTGCAGTGTTAACATAGATGATTGGGATTTAATAATCCCAACAGTATTATGGGCTTATAGAACTACTTGCAAGAATTTAACAATCCAAACACCATTTAAGTTGGTATATGGCTTGGAAGCAGTAGTACCTATGGAGTACTTGGTTCCTAGTTTAACAATTGTAGCATTTACAGGTATGGATGACACCAGTGTTGTTCAAGATAGGCTTGCCCAGTTGCTAGAACTGGAGGAAGATAGGTTCATTGCAGGATTTCATCAACAGGTATAGAAAGAAAGAAAGAAGGCTTACCATGACAGACATATCAAGAGGAAAGCCTTTACGTAAGGATATTTGGAACTATTATATGACAGTAAGTTCATGAAGCATCCAGGGAACTTTAGGACACATTGGCTTGGGCCATTTGAGGTTTCCTATATTACAGAAGGAGGAGTTGCATAGTTGAATACCCTTAATGGAGAATGGAAAGAAGGTTTGGTAAATGGGAGTCGGTTGAAATTGTATTATGACAACCAGTTGCCTCACATCTCTCAGTAAAAGAAAAGGAAGAAGGGTATAGGTACCAGGTGCAGTTGAAACTGGTTATCAAACACAGAAAATATAGTTTGCACATGATAGGGAAGGATAGAGCAAAAAGCACTGGTTGTTGCACGCAGTCTGCATTCGAAGTGATACGGAAGGTTTAGTCTTGCAGTGACTCGGGACGAGTCACATGTGAATTTTGGGGGCATGTTGGCCCTTGGTTATGTAAGAAAGAGAAGACTGAGGAATAAAGGTGAAGTACGAACTGCGCAGAAGGTACATAAACCGAGGAAGGGTCGAAGTGGTTAAAGAAGAAGAAAAGAAGGAGCGAAGTAAAGGAAAAGCTAGTCGTTGGAAGAGAAGATCAAGGAAGATAAAGAATCAAAGAATATGGATCGTGGACAACTCAGCAAGTGGAAAAATATATCAACGAGTGATTTGGAGCACCTCGCGAAAAAGGAGGAAGAATAGGTTGGTGAAGCCCTGAAAATGCAGGTCAAGTGGACCTAGGGTTTTGGATCTAGGGTTTTGACACCTAGACTTTGGTCGTGTAATGTATAAATAAAGTTCTAGAAGACCTGGGAGGGTTCATTCTAAGTTGGTTCTAGTTCGCATGTTGTTCATTGTTGGTTATGATTATTGTTGTTGAGAGCAGTATTGAGACTGTATTGTAAGATCTTCAGCTGGGTGTGAAGATCAACCATGCAATTAGGTGTGCAGGGAGGGGAGATAAAGAGAGAAAGAGAAAGAAATATCTGCAGCTAAGTGCGTAGATAGAACTATATGTTTTCATATAATAAATCAAGAAACATAGTTATGTGGACATAGCCCTAGAGAGAGGGTGAACCACATATATCTTATTGTCTTTATGGTTGATGTTGTGTTATTTTTTATCTGTTATACTATTTCTACATTAGTGTGTTAGATCAGAGATATAACTTTGTGAAGCAAGCATAAAAGTGGTAAAGAATATCTAGATTGTTGTGTGTTTTTTCCCTAGATCCACTTTGCATTTCCTCTGGTTGTAGACTCCTGGGTCTTGCAACCCCCTATTTCTACTTCGGGTGAGACTGCATCTGCTTCACAGGTGTTGTCGAAAGGGCCAGTAGTTAGGGTTTGTCGGTGCGATGTTAAAGTTTAACCCTGGGTCTGCTCATGTGCCAACAGATGCTACCCCTAAGATTATCATCCCACTTTCAAGACAAGAGCATTCACCAAGAATATAAGACATCAATGACAACCACATCCATTACCAAAGAGATATTTGGATAGACTACCAAGCCTACTTGAAGATATTTAATAAAACCACATACTTTGACTTCTCTAGAGTCCATAACACATATATTCTTATAAGGTTGGAAATATTTTAAACCCAAATGATTCATCATTGTAAGAGACATTACATTGGTTGGAGCTCCAAAGTCCGACATACAATTATGCAACATCAAATCACCCACTACTAAAGATATGAATAATGACTAGTGATCTAGATTTTCTTTTCCTTCCATGTTCATGGTTTGAAGAATAACTGGGGAATCTTAATTCTCGTTCACAAAATGGGTTGTGTGAATTTTTAATTCCAGTACCAAAGATTCTTCAATCTTACTTTTCACAGAAGGAATCTTTGCTAACTCAACAAGAGGGATGGGAATCTTGGCATTTCCCATCCAACCTATTACATCCAACTTGAAACCAAAAGGATTTTATGTTGAAGGATCACTCTGAGGTGTCTCCACAACTAGCCCTGTATGTTGATTATTTCTTTTAGGAGTCCCCAAAGGACCTATTTGTTGATCTAATTGTGGAGAGATACCTTTTTTTTCTTCGATAGGTTAAACATTTGAATATGTTTTGTACATCTGATTTATTTCCTCTAGAGAAGATATTTTCCCAAACAACTTGATTACACTTTCAGCTTCAATTGACTTATCCTTGACTTGTTGCATGCTCTTTGGGGACAAATGAAAATCATAACATCATGTTTTTCCTATATATACATTGGATAAATGTAACCCAGGAGGAGGGGGAGAGCACTCTTCATGACTGTGATTCAATTTTGTGAATTGTAAGCAATTGTAGACTAAGAGTTTTTTATGAGTATATATCTAAATGCAAAATTTCCTTTCTAATTTTTTGATCAGACTTCCATTACCTTTCATTTCCTTTCTATATATGTGGATGAATTGAAATATTCATAGTGTCTATAATTTATTTGATGATTAAGAGATGTCATTATTTTGTTGCATTAGTGGATTTAGATCCCACATATATTTACTGTTGTAATTGACCATTTAGATATGTTTTTAGTGTACCTGAGTTTGTCGATATAGTAGTGTTCTCTTTTCAATATCAGTTTTACTTCATCTGAGATGTTAAGAGAGGAATTTGTTTGTTCAAATGTGTTCATCATAGTCTTGGCTTAGTGAGGCTTAATGGTTCATAGATTGACCCACCCTACAAATTCTTTCATCCAACCAAATAGTGTATGTTACCAAGCTCATTCCCTTTACAGTCAAGGAAATAATTTTGGAGTGATAACAAATTGACGCCATTGTCGGGGAGCGGAAGTGAAGCTAGTTTCCTTGGGAGAATGACACAGATCTTACTTTTGATGGCAAACAAGGGAAGGACATAGAAATTGACTGTAACAATCTGCCTGGAGTCTCCATGATTAAGAATCCACTGGGGAGAATCTGGTTGACAGAAAGACGAAAGAGCATAAGGGAAAATCCAGGGATTAGTTTATGAGCCTTATTCATGAGCTGTTGTTGTTCTTTATCAACTCATTTTTACTTTCCCCTTCACGTATTAAAAGGATAATCTTGTGTTTTGTATATTCGGATGATCATAAATCTTCTTTTATATATCCATCTTTAAAAGAAGAAGATATGCATATTGCTTGTATTATAGATGTTGATTCAGTATTTTCACCTAAGGCTGTTCATAAAGATGATCTTTGTATTTAAATAACTCCTGACTTTGATCAGCCATGTGACCTTACAAAGGTCAAAACTGATTCAAAACCTAACCAGATTTCATCACCTTTTTCCATTACTGCTGAGCCTTGTCATCATCTTATTTATCCTCATGATTATCCCACTGCTTTTCAAACTAAAATAAGAATGAAGATGTTCAATCCTTTAAGGCTTCCATATCTCCTTCATCCTTATCCTTTTGACTGCCTTGAGTATCTTCCCCGGTTTTTTGGAGAGGATCATTTCACAACCGAGAGGCATTTGGGAGCCTTTGAAAATTTTGTTGATCAATTCGAGGTTATTCACAATGATGTTATTATGAGTTTGTTCTCAAAAACTTTGTTCAAAGATGTTGTAGTATGGTTTAATAATTTGAGAGTTGATTCCATTGGCTCTTGGATCGAGTTGTCTAATGTTTTTTCAAAGCAGTGGGGTGAAAACAAATCTTTTGATTTATACCTCACTGATTTTTATGCCTTGAGAAGAGAGGAGGAAGAAGCTTTGTCTATATTCAACAGAAGATTTTATAACATTTATCATAGCATGTCCTTGGAGATCCGGCCTACTGAGATCTCTGCCATGGTATACTATGTTATGGCGCAACATTTAGAGCTTGTCCTTCTCCTGTTAGAAAGGAAGTCTTCATCATTAGCATGTTTACTTGAAGATGCCCAAGAAATTGAGGAGAACATACGTGCTTCCAAGAGAGTTCAAGATCCAGTTTACTTTGAAGATATGCATGCACACGAGAAAGGAAATTGTCAGTATGTTTCAGATTTTGAGCAAGAAGACAGTGAGTATGAAGTAGATCTTGAACAACAGCAAGAGTGTGAGTATATGTCAGATTGGAATTCAGATTCTCCAGTGTTTGCAGATGTTTCTATGGACGGTTATGCATGGAAAGTTAATGATCAGTTTTGAAACCATTTTGATCATGAGGTAACTGATGATTGCCTAGGTAATTACATGTTTCTAGTTGATAATGATCAATATGATTTAAACCCTGTTTTATCATCATCTTGTGATTATGATTTTGAAGAGAGAGTTGTTGCTACTAATGATCAAGATTTGATCACAAGAGAACTAGAAAGTCATCTGTTTAAAATAAGAGAGGCATTCATGGATGAAGCATTCATCGATCAATATGTTTCTGATCTTGGTTTCAAGGATCCATTTGAACCCTTGATGGAGTCATATATTTCATATAACTTGAAAGCTTCAGATTTTATTTACTTATCAGTGCTTTTGGGTGAATATTGTTTCCTCAAGGAGTTTTTATCATTGTTGTTACATTTCAGAGATCATCTATTGATTAGTGGTATGGACAATATCTTTTCAGTTTTGAAGTTACTTGAGTGGATATTATGGAAGTCTACTTTTACCTGATCAAATTGTACATTTGGTTAGAGGTAGGGTATTGTAGGAAATAAGCTTGTTTATGAGCATTTCCTTTATGTCGGTTTTGCAGAAGAGATAGCAATTAGTTTGATTGAATAAATGGCCAGATTTGAAAATTTTCAGAGAAGTTGCACAGTTGACTCCATATCCCAATGGAAAAGGCACATGGTCTGTCGAGTTCTTGGAGCCTTGCAAGGAGGTCTCCATCCTAGTTGGAGCCAGATGTTAGCGCTCAAATTGTGCATGTTAGCACTCAAAAAGTGCTCTTAAATGTTTTAAGCAACTTCATCATTTCATGATTGATTTGTCAATTTCCTAAGTCTTTTGTTAATTTTCATAATCTTCAAATGCCTCATCGAGCCTTGAGAACCTTGATTTGATCACTTTCACCTAATATTATGTCGACTCTACCTTCTGACCTATATTCTAAAAGACTTGTTATTATTGCCTAAAACCTTAATCTTATGCCTCTTTATATTTTCCAAAAAAATAAATATATTTTTATTTTGCAAATTTTACCATTTTAATGTCGACTCTGCCTCCTTCTGACCTATATTCTAAAAGACTTCTTATTATTGCCTAAAACCTTAGTCGTATGCCTCTTTATATTTTCCGAAAATATATATATATATATATATATATATATTTTGCAAATTTTACCAAATAAAATGATGTGTGCACGAGTGTTAATTACTATCTTAAGCCAAAGCACATGCTAAACCTAATCCAAACTCCGAGTCCACATGTTGATTAGCAAATTCCACACATTAACCAACACAAGCCGAGTGCAAGCACCGAGCCTTTTCTTCATATGTCTCATGAAAATTGAAATGTAAGCACTTGAGTATATAAAGGCTGAAATCTTTTAAATCCCGATACACGTGGGATTTTACTCAACGAGTAAAATGAAAAATAAAACGCAGACAAGATCCAGGTGCCCGATTATTCGCAGGTGTCAAATTGGTAACTCAAGTTTGAATTCCAAGCCACGACATGGCAATGGAAGCGTTATAGCAGGAGGGTTTCTCCAGTTTCTTAGTTTTTTGTGTGTTTGGCAGGTGTGTGATCTTCTTCTTGGCATTAGATTTACAAAGAAGCAGACAGAGATTTAGTGTTTCCTTCTACCGTGGCATCGATTATTGTGTTCTTGTATACGATGTTAATGTGATAAAATCATTTGATAACCTAACTAATTGGCGTGATGAATTTCTAATTCAGGCAAAGAATTCTCCATTCCTTGTGCTTGTGATCCCTTTTGAACTGTAAGGCAGAATATGACCTGGTATGAAGAGATCTCAGGATGGAAGTTGGTTGGGACGACAGTGGGAATGACTCAGAAATTGAAGGACAGAGTCGCAATGGGCTAGGCATGATACAAGTTACACGGAGAAGATTTATGACATGACCTCAACAGCAAAGAATGTTATAGCATCCAGGCTTGGATATTGGGAGCATCCAGTACCTGTACAGGAGGAGGCCGAGAAGAAAATATATCGCCCATCTGCATATAATGAGGAAAGGGGCAAAAAACCTCAGAGACAAAATGTATGACACAGCTTCTGTAGCCAATAACGTAGTTTCCTCCAAGCCTGGATATGGCAGAAACAAAGATCAAGTGATGGAAATCGAATACTTGAATGTTTGATGTAGAGTATGGATGGCCAAGAAACTTTAGGAGCAGGGTTCTTCATTTATCACTTGGAATTCTTGATAGCTCTACCATAGAAGATAAAGGAGGCAAGCTTATATGTATGAGAATACAGAGTTTTAAGAAAACCGATTTCCATAAGAAATCCATATCGACTATAGTACATATGGAAATATATGTAATTCGAGTAGCATTTCTTTTGAAAGTTATAAGATATGGTCGATGGATTCAAAGGATGGAGCCTTACCTCCAAGGTCAAATAGGAATGCTTGTGTTAAAGCTTCCACATATCATCCTAATTCAATAGGTGATGTTGAATCTCCTCAACATCTAGATGGACAGCCTGGCCATGAAAATCCTGCCAAGCAGAGTGGGGCCAGCAAATCTGGGATAAAGTTCTGGCAGCCAGTTGGTCAAGTAGTGGATTGCAGTCATGTGGAGATTTCTGGTAAAGATGGCATCCTGAAAAGTAATAATTGTACACATAGAGAAGTAGAATTTAATGCTCATTGCAGGGTTGCAATTGATGTTGTTGTTGATTTAAGTAATAATTGTACACATAGAGAAGTAGAATTTAATGCTCATTGCAGGGTTGCAATTGATGTTGTTGTTGATTTTCCATTAAAGGATGGTACAAATACTTTTGACAATTTGATTTATCCTGGTCGCTCTCTGAAAAGGGTGTTTCCTATACTGAAGCTTTATCTTACAAATATTTTAGAAATTGCAGGGAAAAAGGAAAAACTCTTGACAAGATATTAATTAATGAAAGTGGAATTCAGGTTTTAGATGGTCCTAATGAGGGAAATGATCGTGGAAATCGTGAACAGTTTGAAGTAGTTAAAACTCAGGTATATAAGTTTGAAGGAAGAAGGAGGATGACTGGACAACATTGAATTTCTCTCTCAAGGAAACAAAACAGTTTATGCAACAGTTGTCAGCACAAGCCTTCTTCTTGAAGTATTATGCGATGAATACTCCTGTAGGTGGAAGAATTTGGGTCAAAGTTGATTTCTTCTTCAGATTTTATGTGATGAGTCGTGCTCCAAGTGGTAAATACGGTTCAAGAAGGCCTTAATCTTCTCCAAGATGACTCGAATGGCATTTGAAATTTGTTTAGAAAGGGAGTCTTAGTCCTTAGATCTAGGATATCATATTTTATTGTTATAATGTACTTACTTCATATTTTCCATATGGATCTGAGATCCATCTCCTTAGGATCTATAACAACATGTTTTTCCTATATATACATTGGAGAAATGTAACACAAGAGGAGGGGGAGAGCAGTCTTCATGCCTGCGATTCAATTTTGTGAATTCTAAGCAACTGTAGACTAAGAGTTTTTGCTGAGTATATATCTAAATACAAAATTTCCTTTCTGATTTTTTGATCAGAATTCTATTACCTTTCATTTCCTTTCTGTATATGTGGATGAATTTCAAGGTACATAGTTTCTATAATTCATTTGATGATTAAGAGATGTCATTCTTTTGTTGCAATAGTGGATTTAGATCCCACATATATTTATTGTTGTAATTGACCATTTGGATATGTTTTTAGTGTATTCGAGTCTGTCGATATAGTAGTGTTCTCTTTTCAATATCAGTTTTACTTCATCTGATATATTCAGAGAGGATTTTGTTTGTTCGAATGTGTTCATCATAGTCTTGGCTTAGTGAGGCTTAATGGTTCATGGATTGATCCACCCTACAAATTCTTTCATCCAACCAAATAGTTTGTGTTATCAAGCTCGTTCCCTTTACAGTCAGGGAAAGACTCTTGGAGTAATAACATAGCCCACACTGGGTGAACCAAGTATATCTATGTCTCTATTGTATTGTGTATATTTTGTATTTTATTTTCGCATTTGTCTTATTTTATTGCTCCGCGATCCTGTTTTTCTAACATCAACAAATAATCTTCTAATATCATGTAAAGATTCAAATCCTAGTTGATTGTTTACTTCCTTTGTCTTAAAATTATATTTTCTTCTTTAACAAACTAAATCAAGTTCAAGAACAAGAATAAGCTTACATTGGGTGTTCTTTCTTGTAGAGTATATTTTTGTTGTATTTTATTTTGGTAGAGTCATTGGATGATACAAATCAAATTAGAAATAACAATAATCTCATCAAAATACAAATAGAAGAAAACTTGCCCGCAACCTAGAGGGACCATAAAAAATTTCAAGCCTACTGTGGGACTCGATCGTACTACCACCAAGTTATCCCTAGAATAATTGTTTATCTGAAAATTCATTCAAAACTTTTCTCCCTAACAATAACACCAGAAAAATGTTTTGGAAACCAAAGTGGGGCTCAAATATACAACTACAAGGTTCTCCCCAGCAATGGCCCCAGGAAATGATACTGCTAAAATTATCACCCTTGTGAAATTCCCAATCAAAGTGTTATGAGGGTAAGCACAAATGGGAAATGCACCATTTCCAATGTAGTATGCTTACCCCTTCACTTTAGGTTAGCTACTTGAATCCAGGGGGTATCCCAGTCTATGAAATAAACCCGAAATAAACCCGCGAGATATGATTTACTTTGAAAAAGAACCTCAATATATGATTATATGTACCAATGCCCAATAAGTGATAAAATTCCTTTAGTAATATTCAATGAGAAACAAAGGCATAAACCACCTAAGCATAAATAAGGTTTGGAGATAATTATTATGTGTTAAGTTTGAAATAATAGATAAGCTATAATAGTAAATATAAACTAGCACTCATAAATTACAAGCTTAATGTATGTGTAATCATGAACTTATAATAAACTTGTAAGAAAGGATGGTGAATTCCCTTAGGGTTTCACCAAGAGAATCTCCTAATAAAACATAAACACAATTAAGCAACTAGGAGATTAAATTCACAACTAGATATCTTAGATAGGTTTGAAACAAAATACAGAAATGAAGTATAGACTAGGAGAGGGTTAAATTACATCTTTAAATAACCAAACCCTAGCCTTCAAGGTTTCACCAAATCTGATTTCTAATGCTACAAATTAATTTCCATATTTGAAGAACTCCTTAAATCAACTCACAAGATGTTAGAACAATTTTAATTTAAGCACAATGAGGTAGGACCACTTTGGCTTCTTAGAGTTAAAGATAATCAATTAAGTATAAGCCCTTATCAAGATGTCTAGAAAGTAAGATAAAGCATTAACCTTTCACTAGACCATAAATAATTTTTTTTTTTTTTCCTTTTGATATGTTTTTGGATTTTTATATTTATAAAAAAAGAAAGAAAATAAATTTGGATTTTTATGGTTCTTGTGGTTGGTTGTTGGGAATAGAATTAGTGCCTAATTTCCACTTAGGGGTTATGGGGTCAAGAAGTATTCCCCTTCGAGATTTGGTTATTCAAAGCTTATGGACTTGAATGAGAGACTAGGACCTTCGGGTAAAATAGTCTCTTGTCTAATCAAGATAAAACATGAAATCCAAGGTTGTAGTATACCTAGGGAGGTAATATAGGGTACCTAGGGAGGTACCCAATTGGAATGTGGTTATGTATTATTATTGGAGGCCATTCAATGTAAGGTGGACTAGGTCCACTACATTATTAAATAAATCCCACTACGGTAGTTAGATATAATAAATAGGCTTTCTAGAAGATTCCTTCTCTTATAGGGTACCTAGGGAGGTACCCAATGGGAATGTGGTTATGTATTACTAGTGGAGGCAATTCAATGTAAGGTGGACTAGGTCCACTATATTATTAAACAAGGCCCACTATGGTAGTTAGATATAATAAATAGGCTTTCTAGAAGATTCCTTCTCTAGAATGTTCCTAGAAGATAGAAAATGTTATATAAAGAAGTGTAAGCAATGGATTGGAGCATAGTGAAGAATATTGTGAATGTATCAAGCATTGTTTGAGGAGTGCATTCCTTCCTTAAGGAATAATATATTGTGTTACCCTACCTTAATGGTTTTGACTATTTCTTGTGTTTAGTATTTTGGTGAATGGTTTGGTTTTTTCTTGTTGATATTGTGGGTTTATTTTGAGATTTATCTTCAAAACTATTCAAGTACTTAACAAAGGCCCTACAAGAAGGGTTTCTTCAAGATAAATCCTTCACAAAAAAGACAAAATATGGATTGGATAAAATAATAAAAACCCTTGCCAAGGAACCAAAAGTAAAACAAGACAATAGATTGAGCACTTACCAAGCCAACAAAGGAAAATGGAAGAGCTTGTTGTACCCTAAATGTCCTCCTCTCGAGTGATAAATTTACCCCTCAATTGCACGATTTTGATAGCTTTGTAGAAGTCTTGAACACACAATAATATCTTTAACAAACCAAGAAAAATAAGTAAGAAAGAGAGAGCTCCAAAAATTGACACCAAAAACTCCAAGAAATATATTCTATTAAAATGATTGTAAAAATGATCTCCAACCATTCACAATGATTTGGAAAGAGAGGATGGATTTTATTTACAGAGGAGGATTCTACATCCTTCTCATTATATATTAATTATTTTCCATAAATTTATCCTAGGATACTAATAAAGAAGACTTGTCATCCACACAAAGAAGGAGACTAAGTCAATACACAATCAAATGATGTGTCGCATGTACATAAAACCCTCATGCAAGAGGAAGATCCCATAAAGAATGGGGACGGTTTCTCTCCTAGCACAAAATTCCAAAGAAAATGTGATATGGTGGCCTCAAAATAAGGTGGCATAGCCTCCCAAGAAAGCAAAGATACAACATTCCTCTCCTCCAAGTGGAACGAACTCATGAAAATGTGGAGAATGACCTAAATCGTTGATGGTATCCTCATAATGTGCTCAAGGAACCATCAAGAGTGGTGTCCAAGGTATGATGAAGCCCTCAAATAAATCAAATATACTCCAAAAGAAAAGGAAGGTCCATCTCCAAGTCAAATCATGACCCAAAACATCCACATGGCTATCATAAACCCCACACATGTGGGTTGGCCCTCAAATCAAGTGGAAGAAACGTCCAAAAATGGTGGAAGAAGAGGATAATTCAAAGATATCCTAGGAGAATTCAAGGTTATCCATTGTGGCATGTGTAGAGGATGTCCATGTGTGAAAAAGTAGCCCAAGTGTGCCTTGAAGGATGTGACCAATGCCTCAGAATATGTGTACTAACTCAAGAACTATGACATTCCCTTGGGAGACATGAAACTAAGTGAACATATGTGGAATCATCTCCAATCATAGATGGAAAAAGTGTGATGAATACATAAGAGAGGGATATATGCTTAGGAATACAATAATAGTGCTATACATAGGTGTGACAATCGTTACAAAGAGAAGCATTTTTATATCATACATAAAAGGGGTAGGGAGACTATGCAGCTCCCCTATATCATGTGTCCTAATAGATCCACCCGAAGATGGTTGCATACCTAAACCAAATCATAAATGACCAATGTGGTAAGAGTTACTAGCACCAAGAGGCAGTACATTGTAGCCATAAAAGTATAATCCAATCTTGAAATGGGAACTAAAAGGATGGGACATGAATGGCCACATGGGATTAGGAGATACTAGATAGGATTTTGTTATCTAAAATTATTTTTAATGACCAATATAGGATCAAGTAATGGGTTGGAAATAGTGGTGATTCCGATTGTTTTGATTTTTTTATGGAAATGGCCAAGGTAGGGAGGAAGTCTCCAAGTCCCTTAAAATTCAATCCCTCTTAGATTGAAGAAAAAGACTCGGTGGACTCAATAACAAAGAACTAGTAACCCTTTGATGAGACTACAAGTGAATCTCCATTAACACAGTTTGAGGAAAACCTTAAAAAGGAAAAACAAGCCAATACTTCTTGGGATCATGAGAAACTTTTGGTGGATAACAAGGAGTTATTGGAGGTAGAGGTTTCATTGGAGGTTTTGTACTCTCGGTATTTTTTTGGATTTAATTTTGAAGGACACAAAAATGAGATTAGCAATTTGGAAAAAGGAAGAGAAAATTGCTAGAGTGTTATCGCAAATTTTTCCACACTCCATGCATCTTTCCTTGATGGCCTTCAATTTACCTCGGTAGACTTAAATTCCCATTTTTTCTTACTCTGGAGTAAAAAATACATATTTGTGTCCATATACGCAAGCCACAGTTAGAAAACTCATGTATACGCAAGTTGCTCCATTACAGCCCGTGTACATCGGGTTTTGTGCTCAAAAATTAAAAAATATGTCGGGTTTCCATGCCATGTCACGAGATCCATGATCCTTGACCTTCCATATACTGGAAATGCTCTGACTTGACCCTTCAATTCCATTTGAAGGCTATAAATTGAGCCATATACAAGCCTTGGATACATAATTCATCATTGAGAGCAAAGACACTCTAGAGAAATTTCACCTCGTATTGAGTCTGCATCCCTTTGTCCTTGAAAGTATGAACTCCTTGTGTTCATCCCCCAATATCTTCCTATCTTGAGATGGAGAACCTCATTGACTCCTACTACTTGTGATCTTTCCTTTGTGGAGGATTGAAGTGGTGAAGGCCAAGCTCGAGGGAATTGGTTTCTCGGTTCTGATATGTTAGGGACCTAACCTCCCTAACCCATCACGTAGGTAGAATAATATAAGTCCATGTAATAAAGGCCAATATTAATAAGGCCTAGAAATAAGGAAAAATAATTCAAATGTAAGAAGACCTAATAGAAGCTTCCACTTCTAGAACGGTCTTCCTCTAGATTGTTCCTTTGGATAGATAGATTTAGTATAAATAGGAGTAGAGGGTATGAGAAATATTATCTTGGATATTATTGTAATAGAGCTCTGCTCTTCTAGAGGTTTCCCCCTCGAAGAGGCAAGTGAACATTTCTATCATTAATCAAGGTGCTCTTTTTGGTGTTATTCTCGTATTATTATGGTATTGTTCTAGTTATATGTTGTTGTCCTGCCATTTCTAGCTAAAAGATTTATGTTCTCTATACTATTTTATATCTAAAATACTACAAGTGGTATCAAAGCACTTTCCTTGGCAGAAAATTCTGGGTTAATGTTTTTCAAGGTAGAGACGTATTCTGGTGTCTTAAAGCTATAGATATTTGTCGTTACGTGCATAAACCCACGGTCGGGGAGTCATACATGCAATAAATATAAGTGGTACTCAAGCACACATATGTTGGCCACCCTTGTAACCCATGTTGGTACCCTTCGAGTGGTATCACATCATACAGTACCTATATATGGATCAACCTAGATCTCCTGAAGCCCTCCATAGATAAATGAATCAACCTCCTAACTGCTATAGTGCCATTGAGAACAACACTCGGGAAGATATTCTCTAGTACCTGGGTAGTCGGTAGTACGGATAAGGGCATGGTCTAGACTCCTTAGTTGGTGCCCTGAGATATTGGGTCCAGTACTACTGTTGGACCGCATGTATATTAGAGAGTTATAGCACAAGGGAAAACCCTTGTCTATAGACACCCTGCACACCCTAACCCTTGGGACGAAAACAAAAACAGAAAAAACAAGATCTATTGTTGCACAAGTGTGCCTCCTAAATTCGGGTTGTGAAATTACTACACATTTCTTCATGTTAATAATTTGGGCATTTCAAAACTGCACACTTCTTTGGGACCTATCCCATTGGATTCCTCTCTTCACCCCGATTCCAGTGATACCTATCATTTTTAACACATTTTTTTTTGTGGACCCGACCCTTCTTCGACACCCTTATTTGGCCCCTATCCCATTGGATCCCCCTTTTTTCCCTCATCGTAGTGGTACCTATCATTTGACTCCCTTCTTCTTCGTGGTCCCACCCACCCCTCCATACCCCTTTTGTTTCCCCTATACCATTTTCCTGCTCAATTTTCCAAATGGATACCACACGAGCCCAAGAACTCAATACCTTGATTGTTGACACCCACCAGAACCAAGAAGATATCAAGAATATCAATTCCAACCTTATCTCAATCAATTCGGTTATTGATATCCTCAAGGAATAATGTTCCCACATCAAAGAACTCAAAGGACACTTCATGGGTCGTTCCCAAAACCCTTCCTCTTATGAACAACCATCTTATCAGGATGACCATGACTCTTCCCACTACCAAGGTCCTCATACTACCCTCTTTTCTCGAGACTTCCTCCCTCCCAAAATTGAGGTGAAAAAAATTGATGGATTAGATCACACATGCTGGGTCACCCAAATGGAAAATTATTTCTCTTTGCATGGAATTACTGATGATTTAGCCAAGCTTCATTATGGTGTCCTACATCTGGATCCGGAACGATGGCAATGGTGGAAATGGAGAAAAAAGACATACCAAGGGTATGTTTCTTGGACACAATTTGTGGCCAAACTTTATGACCGCTTTAACTCTGAGACCCACCATTTAGGTCGTTTGACCAAGTTAAAGCAGTATGGGACAATGGAAGACTTTATTTCTACATTTGAGCACTTGGATTTCATAACGAAGGGCATGTCAGACGCTTTCTTTAGGGAATGCTTTATTAGTGGCCTCAAAGATGAAAGTTGTTCCCATGTTCTCATGGCACACCCCCAAACTTGGTTGGAAGCTACTCAATGAGCCAAGGAAGCACAGTATACTATATCCTCTTAGACTCACAAACCCTCCTTTCCTCTTTGCCCTAAACCCACGAATTATGCCCCTCCTGCAACTCCCTTCAAGATCGAGAAATTAACCAGGGCTAAAATGGTTGAATGTCAACTCAAGGGTCTTTGTGATAATTGTGATGAAAAATATTTTCCTAGGCACAAGTGTAAGGAACATAATATTTTTATGGATGTGACTGAGGATATTTCTAAATAATATGTTGTTGTTCTTCCTATGGAGGAACTACCACCACCATCTAACCTCACCCCACCCTCTGATCCACCGGATGTTGACCTGGTGATTTCACTTAATTCCCTCACTAGCTTCTCTTCTCCCCAAACTCTCAAATTAATTGGTTACATCAAAAATAGGAAATTCGTCATCCTTGTGGACAGTGGTAGCAACCATAACTTTATTCATCATCACATTACCCAAGAATTCAATTGTTACATATGTGTCATCAATAATTTTCAAATCATGATTACCAATGATGGTTCCATGAAATGTGGGGGATGATGTGAAAATGTGCGACTCCAAATTGGTAAGTATCACCTGAAATCCCATATGTTTGCTATAGACATGGGTGGTTGTGACATTTTTCTTGGTTCTGATTGGTTATGCACTATAGGCCCCGTTCTCATGGATTTTAAGGACTTAACCATGCAATTCCAACAAGAGGGACACCAGTATAAGCTCCAAGGAATCACAGCAGGCTCCCTTGAGATCATCAATTCCTATCGTATGGAAAATATCCTCAAAACGTATCATTTGGGAATTATATCCCAACTCCATTCCATTCATGTTGTTGAGACACCTCCTGTGCATCTCGACCTCCAATCTATCCTCTCCCGCCACCAAGTTGTTTTTACCACTCCTACTGAAATTCCCCCTTCTCGTGGAGTCCATGATCATTCCATCCCTCTCATCTTGGGTAGTATTCCTCCCAATGTTCAACCTTATCTTCATCCCTTTTCCTAGAAGAATGAAATTGAGAAAATTGTTCATGAATTGCTAGAATTCGATGTTATCTATCCCAGTACTAGCCACTATTCTTCCAATGTGGTCATGGTACTCAAGAAACAAGGTACTTTGCACATGTGTTATGATTTCCGCACCCTCAACAAACTCAAAATTAAAGACAAATTCCCCATTCCTGTCATTTATAACCTCTTGGATGAATTGTGTGGTGCTCAATACTTCACCAAATTGGATCTATGTTTTGGCTACCACCAGATCCGTATGAAAGAAGAAGACATTCCCAAGACTACATTTCACACTCATGAGGGTCATTATGAATTCTTGGTAATGCCTTTTGGATTGTGTAATTCTCCTTCCACTTTCCAAAGTCTTATGAATCATATATTTTGTCCTTTTCTTCGTCATTTTTTCTTAGTTTTCTTTGATGATATTCTCATCTATAGTAAAAATTGGCCATCCCATCTCTCCCATGTGCATCATGTTTTCCATCTACTCTCTAAGCACCAACATTTCCTCAAACAATCTAAATTTGCCTTTGGTGCCTTAGAAGTGTAATACCTGGGTCATATTGTCGGTAAGGATAGTGTTCGAGTGGATCCTAAGAAAATTAAATCTATGCAAGATTGGCCTCACCCTAAAACTCTTAAGATCTTGCGTTGTTTTCTAGGTTTAATGGGCTATTATGGGAATTTTGTTCAGAATTATGGAAAGATTGCATCTCCTCTCACTTCTCTCCTTAAAGAGAATGATTTCACTTGGACTTCAGCTATGAATCATTCCTTCCAAGCCTTAAAAGATGCTATGTGCTCGACCCCTGTCCTAGCCCTCCCAGACTTCACAAAGACATTCATATTGGAATGTGATGCTTCCGGGAAATGAATTGGAGCAGTCCTCATGCAAGATGGCAGACCTTTGGCCTTCACTAGCAAACAAATTTCAGAGCAACATTTGGGCCAATCCATTTATGAAAAGGAAATGTTATCTATTATGCATGTTGTAGATCTCTGGCGTCCTTATTTATTGGGTCATGGATTCCAAATCAAAATTGATCATCGGAGTCACAAGTATTTCCTAGAACATCTAATTTCATCCCCGACACAACAAAAATGGGTTACCAAGCTATTTGGGTATGATTATGAGATCATTTACAATAAGGTAAAGGAAAATGTAGTGGTTGATGCTCTTTCCTAGAAATATGAAGAAGACGGGTCCCTTTTCTCCCTCTCCTTTATTGTAACAGATTGGCTCCAAGTTGTTCGTTAGGAATGGTTGCAAGACCCCAAATTTTCTAGCCTGCTCCACCAATTGCAACAAAATTATTCAGTTTCTCTAGGGTACTCTTGGCACAATGAAGAGATTCACTACAAAGGTCATTTTTATTTATGCAAGCAATCCCAACTTAAATCCGAAATTATTTCTGAACTTGATGCCTCACCCACATTTAGGCATTCAGGGTTTGCCAAAACCTATGAATGGGTCAAACGTTCTTTTTTCTGGGAGGGTATGAAACAGGACATCTGCACCTTTATGGTTGAATGTGAGGTCTATCAACACAACAAGGGAGAAACAGTCAAATCTCTATGCATACTCCAACCTCTTTTGATTCCCCCTACTATTTGGCGAGATATTTCTATGGATTTCATTGTAGGATTACCTAAATCGGGAAATACGTCAGTCATCATGGTGTCTGTAGATCGTTTTTCCAAATATGCTCATTTTTTTTCTTTTCAACACCCATTCACAACCACCACAGTGGCTCAAATATTCATCAATAATATATTCAAGCTTCATGGTATGCTTAATTCTATTGTCTCTGACAGAGACCCCACTTTCACCAGCAATTTTTGGCAAGAATTGTTCAAGATACAGGGAACCTAATTGCATATCAACACTTCCTATCACCCCCAGATGGATGGCTAGATTGAAGTTGTCAAAAAGTGTTTGGAAACATATTTGAGGTGTTTCGCATCTAAGAGGAAAAATCGACGGGCTCAATGGTTACTCCTAGTTGAATGGTGGTACAACACATCTTACCATACAACTACTCACATGACTCTTTTTGAAGCATTCTATGGACAAAATCCCCCATCAGTTCTCTCCTATATGCCAAGGGTCTCAAAGTTTCAGGAGGTAGACAAAAATCTTAAAGTCTGTGAGGCTATTATTTGTTCCCTCAAAGACGATTTTCTCATGTCTCAGAATCACATGAAGTAATAAGAATATCAAGGTCATTCTGAACACCATTTTGTTGAAGGGGACCAAGTGTTTCATCGACTACAACCTTATAAGTAGACTTCACTCAAAGATAAACACTGTCAGAAACTTGCACCAAAATTTTATGGTCCTTATACAGTGCTCAAGTGTGTGGGATCGGTGGCCTATCAGTTAGCTCTACCTAGTCATTCGAAGCTCCATATTGTTTTTCATGTTTCCTACTTAAATAAGGTGATTGGAACTAAGTGCCAAACTCAAACTAATCTCCATGAGTTGGATGAAGAAGGTTCCATATGGTTGCAACCACAAGCAGTCTTGGCCTAGTGAGAGCGTCATCTATATCAGCGTACCATCAAGGAAGTGTTAGTCCAATGGAAAGATACACCTCTAGAAGATGCCACCTGGGAGACGACTACCATTCTACAACAATTTCCTCATCTAAATCCTTGAGGACAAGCTTTTTCTTCAAGGGGGAGAGAATGTTAGGGACCTAACCTCAATAACCCTTCATGTAGGTAGAATAATATAATTCCATGTAATAAAGGCTAATATTAATAATGCCTAGAAATAAGGAAGAATAAGTCAAATGTAAGAACACCTAATAGAAGCTTTCGTTTCTAGAAGGACCTTCCTCTAGATTGTTCTTTTGGATAGATAGATTTACTATAAATAGGAGTAGAGGGTATGAGAAATCGTGTCTTGGATATTATTGTAATGGATCTCTACTCTGCCAGAGGTTTCCCCCTCTAAGAGGAAAGTGAATATTGCTATCATTAATCAAGGTTCTCTTTCTGGTGTTATTCTGGTATTATTTTGGTATTGTTCCGGTTATATCAATGTTTTTCTGCCATTTCTAGCTAAAATATTTATGTTTTGCTACTATTTTATATCTGGAATACTACATGATATGTGTCGTTACAAAAAAAATTCACCTATGTACTTTTGTTGATTACATTAATAGAAATACTCTTTTCTCATCCAATTGTATGTCACAAATATTTGTATTACTTTCCATGGGCATATTTGTTATACATGTTAATGGATTATGCTAATTTATATGCTAAAATTATATATAATTTCTACATTCTTGTGCATCTTTTTTGTTGAGGACAAGTTGTAGGTGGAAATATTTTGTTCGTGAGATCAATCGTGGTCTTCTTCGAACGTACGAGCGAGGTAGGATTCTAGCCTTCTCTTGTTATCATTTTCATTTATCTAGCATACTTGAGATTAGACTTGATTTCTAGGTGTTGTTTTTTTTGTTGTGGTTTTCCCCTAGCTATATAGATATTTTCCTCGTAATAGAATTAGTGACTCCACTGGGGAAGATATCACTTTTGGGGTAATGGGTGTTTTTCTCCTTTATTTTCTCTTTGTTTTCCTAATTTTTTGTGTCGCATGTTGCTTGACAGCCTTTACTTTGCTTTGTATCTGAGTTTCTTGGCCTAACCCTTTCCTAGTCAGTGTCTTCTTTGGAATACATAGTTTTTCCCTTGGCAGTCACATACATACGTGAACTATCTGTCTTTAGGGAACATACATACGCTTTTGTTCCTTTAACAGTCACGTACACTATCTTCTAAGTCATTTCGGTTGAGTTTAGTGTTTTTTAGGTGAGTTTTTTTTGTTGTTGAGACTTCTTGGGTCATTGCTCTGACTATTAAGTGCTTACATAGTGATAGGAAGCCGCATTATTGGTGAATTTTTTGGGCAAACTCATTTCTTGTCACTTTTCTCATTTTTTGTCCTTGCATTTAGCTCTCGGTAGTCGCTTCTTGGTGTCCTTATTGGATTGTATATTTTTTCTTGGAGTAGGGCTTGCCTGTGATGTTGTTATTTAGTCCTTGCATTTTTCGTTTCATTATATCGAAAATACAAACAAATTTTTTTTTTCTCTTTTGCATATTATTTATAGCATTTGTACTTTTGGCTTATTTACATTAGTCTTGACATATTAGGAAAGATTGCGCTTCATTGAAATTGTAGAGATTGCATATTGGAAACAACATTTAGAAGCATGCCATCTCTTTGAAAATCAAGACTAGTAGTTTGTAATGATCCCAAGCCATTATGCAAGGATCATCACTGTTTTGGTGTCTTTTTAAAACTTTTTCCTAGTTGTGGTATTTCGTCAAACACTTTGTTGATCTACTTTTTAGATGTG
>JZKD02S1675615.1:241730-256949 GCA_000966675.3 Picea glauca
AATCGTCGGAATGGAACGAAACCAAAGCCAACCTGTGCAGAATGGCTCATGATGATGGAATATGATGATAAATGCCAACTGGACCCCACAATGCCTCTCAAATACCCCTGTATTCATTATAACATCCATCTGGCTACTCTGGTCATCATAAGTCTCTGCCCTGTGATGATGTCCCAAAGTGGGGACATTACATAGTTAGCATTGTTTTTATATTTGCTTCATTTTTATATAGGTTGTGTCATAATACCATCATCTTCATGATTGCACCTTTTGAGTAATCAGAAGCCATTGAAATTAATGTTGAATAATTAAAATTGATTATAAACGATTTTATTTTTTTAGGGTACACAAACAAGTGTAGGACCCAGGGCCTTGGAATAGGATTTTCTGAGTAAACTTCTCCAAGGCTATAAAAATTAATGTATGTGTCTGACCAGGGAGTGGTGAAAACCATTTTGTAATTGGTGTCATTAGGAGGCTCTACTCACACCGGATTTAAGCATGAGGTTGCGTGAAGTTGGTTGTAGAGATAGCCCTCTAATAGCTTCCTAGCATCAGATATATTTCTAGGGTTATATTTGTATCTGGTAGTTTTTCTAGTGCCTTTACCTCCTTGAGAGGCGGTGCCTCTGATATTTCAGGATTTGATATTGTGCCCATATGGTGGATTGGACCTACAACTGCTCGTATGAGCATTGGTTATACCATGGTGACTTTAGTTGCTTGACCTAGGTAGCCACATAGGTTGCTTGCAGTGGTTATTCTGTAGGTACCCTAAGTTAGATAGGGATCGGACAACACACAAACTTTATGGAGGATTTTCTCTCCGGAGGAATCTAACTGACTCCATTGTGAAGCCTATGAGGGTCCTTATAACTGGTTTTGTTACCTCCACTCTATTTTTCAGGAATCTCCTCCCCTCTTGCGAGAGGCATACCTTATTTATTTGAGGTCACGTATGCCATCATATCATGTTTGTATGCATTGGCCTTTAGTTTTATTTAGGAGTGTGCTCTTTTATTATTAGTTGGCCTTAGGATTTTGTATTGCATCTCGGGTTCTGAGTCATCATGGAGCAAGACCAGCCTCCTCACCAGTCTCTTTGTCTTTTGAATCTACCACCATGATTAGATCATTTACCGAAGCCTCCTCCTAAGAGGCATAGAGTTAATAAGCATGGTACATATATCTCCACCTCCCAGGCTCGCAATCATCCTACCATGAGTATTGAGTCAGACATGAATTTCTTGAGAATACCTTCGACTCCTTTATCCTCTATGATTATTGGGATCCCCTCGACTCCCTTATCATTGGTGGTTTGGATTTTGAAGGCTCCCTCGCCTAATGCTACCCAACCCATGGTCTCTTCTCAACCCACGAGAATGAATCATTTTGTATTTCCAAGCGGTACGTCAAATCATAGTACTCAATCCATGCCTTGGGCATATAATATTTTCTCTTTTGGTGTGCTAGAAATGACTTCACAATTGTCATCCTTTGTTTCGACATCTCACATGAATCCTAGTTTTGGGTCTTGGGGCACAATGATTCCTTATGTTCCTTTCTTGTTTAGTGGGATTCATATCCCTCAACCAACTCCTATGGTATGAGTTTGGAATCCTCCTTCCTCTGGATCCAATCCTAGCTACACTTTTCCAGGATCGAATCCACAAATGGGTGGGCTTTATACTTCTTATATCATGTTTGTCTATCTTTCTTCCACTATGAATGTTCCTATGAACACTTTTATCATGGAAAAATTCCCTCTTACCTCTAGTGTTTCATCCAGAGGGAGCCATTTTTATAGTACGGGAAACCCCTCTCACAGATTTCCTTCATATGGGGGAAACATATATCCTCATATGAGTAATACTTATCATTGCACTTTCTCCTCATAAGAGGATTCCTAGGTAATGATTCCCTTACAACCTTTTATGAATCAGTTGGGAGGAGGATACTATCCTATTGGATAGGTACATGGTATATAATAGAACCCTGTTTGGCATGTGATCTCTCAAAACTAGTCTTTCCTATGAGCATGGACTCATACGTTGCAACCCCATCTCCCTTTTTTGGCCATGCTAAATCTGTCATATTTTTCAAAATTGATGAATGACCCAGTGCTTCACGATCCTTCATGGCCCCCCATCCTCACCAAGCTTCCTTTTGACATTCCAAAGTTTGAGGGCAAGACTGGTGAGGAATCGGGTGATCATGTGACTATCTTTCACCTATGGTGCACTTCTAACTCCCTTAATGATGATTCTATTTTTTTTAGGCTATTTCAACGCACCCTTATGGGGGTTTCCACAAAGTGGTACATCAAGCTACATGGGGGTGCCTATGGAACTTTCAATCATATGACATTGGTTTTTCTCAATCAATTCCAATTGTCAATTAGTTATGATGTCGACATAGAAATTTTATCAGATTTTCATCAAGATAAATCCACCCACATCTTTGATCATATCCAAGAGTGGCATAGATGGAAGAGGTTGATTAAATCTTACATTCCTCTAGAGTTTATGTTGGAATGGTTTCTCAAGTCTTTATTGCCTTACATTTCGAAGGATTTTTCTATATTTAGAGTGACTTTTGAGGAAGAAGCCATCTTCAAAGCCAAGTAGTTGGACCTTATATGTGCTCAATCTGGGATGCTTTACGAAATTATCCCGGATATGTCGCGGTCAAACTACGATCCTATACAAAATCCTAGGCCTCATGCCGACTGTATCATAGGCTCTACAAATGCTAAGACTACAGACCTGGTAACGAACCGGGTGAAAGATTTGTCTCTTAACTAGTCTATAGCAGGACAAGCTATGGCTTCATCCTCCACCACCCAGTTGGTGGATGTGCATTCTGTACAATCGTAGTCAAATCCAAACGGTAACCAGCAACCCGAAGGGAACAAAAAGAAAGGACAAGGTAATAATCGTAAGGGTGGGAATAATAATAATAATAATGAATCCAAGGATGACGATAATAATGATAAATCTAATAATAATGTTGGTGAGGGAAATAAATAAATGAGGAAGGTGAAGTTTCCCTGTAAAATTTGTAAATATGATCACCTTACCCACTTGTGCCCCAAAATTGAGGAATCCTCGAGGCTCATAGTGCAACAACCAGTTTTGTTGACTAACCCGTTTCCACATAACCAAAATATGAACTCGGGAACCTCCAACAACAGAAATGTTTCAAGTGGGAGTCAAAACCCTTCAACACATGATGGTGGCCATCTATGTGTCAATATGGTTAAGTATGAGATTAGTATAGCCACTAGATCTCGCGATTATAGTTCTTCACAAACTGTTCTAGATCCAAAGCCTCCCCCCCAGAAAAACCTTTGCATATTGATAAGCCTAAACCTCCACCTCGTATTTCAAAAGGATTCCTTAAGCGCTTTCCCCAAATCCTAATGCTAGAGCCACCCAAAATTACTCGATTGTCGAGGATTTGGGCCAAACCCCATGCGTCATGTTGACTTTGGAGATGCTCTAGACATGTCCTACATAGAGTAACACCTTACTATCTATGTTGGGAGATCTAGAGTCATGTGGCTCAAAGGTTATCAATTTTGATGTCACAGATGTTAAGCCTCGCTTACCTTACCATGTGTCATTTCAAATCCATGTGGAGTATACGAATGTTACCATCAAATGTATTATCATTGATGTAGGTGCTTCAACATTTGTAATGTCTTTATCTTGTTAGAAAGCCATTGGCTCTCTGCCCCTATCTCAATCCATGACCATGTTAAATTCATTCGATGGACATTATTTTATACCCCATGATATCCTTCCCTCTTTCTCAACCCATTTACGAGGAAAGACTGTGGAGGTCAAGGTCGAGGTGGTTGATGTGCCTCTCAACTACAATCTTTAATTAGGGTATAATTGGACTTATGCTATGACAACCATTGTGTCGTCGATTTTCCGCATGTTATGCTTTCCTCGCGAAGGAAATATTGTGACGATTGACCAATTTTCCTTTACGCATCCTAGTCCTACTGCATATGATGGTCCTTCGGTCCCTATTATTGATCATTATCAGCAAAAAACTAAGCATATTGGTGTCAGGATGTATTCCATGCATTTATTTTCATACTTGTGTTTGTCGGGATACTTGCATGTGTTTATTTGTCAATTCTCTGGAAGGGAAATTCGCTGCATATTCTTTTGATCTCCCACCCAAAATCCTTTCAACTTGGGAAGAATCGGTCTATTGGTTTAAGTCCACTTATGGACAGCCCAAGAGTCCAACTGATCAGTTAAGGAAATACAACAATATTTCCTATAAATATGGTGAAACCATTAAGTCTTTCAACCTTAGTTTCACCAAGCTATATAATCAAATTCTTGAACTAATTCGTCCTCAAAATCAAGCTGCATTCATGAATTATTATAATGATTTACCTTCTCTTTATCATCATATACTTGAAGAAAAGGATATTGACAATTTTGGTTCCTCCCTTCAGACTTCCTTAGAATATGAAGAGAAAATTGAAAGAACTGGTCTTCCTAAGGGAGACTTGATCAAGCAAACAGACATGTCTGCCATTCTACAGCCCATGCAAGATATGAATAATAGGATGATAGCCTACGAACGAAAAGGAATTTCCTCTTCCTCTTCCCACAGGGCTTCTTCTTCTTCTCTAGCACCTTTTAGAAATTCCAATGAAAGCAGTTTTCAGCCAAATTCCATAATGACTCACACTTGGTGTAACTTATGTGAAGAAAATCATGATGACAACACCTGCAAAGTTAAAAGAAATTTTAGAGATAAGATCTTTGGAAAAAGGCTCAATATCACGATCATTGTTTTAGATTGGGATGAACCAGAGGATGTTATGATAGTCAATACCAGGAATAAATATTACACTGCCAAGAGAAAATTTGATCTTCCCCACACTTCTTCTGCCCCAAGCTCATCTTCTCAAAATGTTGATACACAAAATGTTAGAACTTCAAGTGATCAAGGAGTATCTTCTCCTCTTCCCTCTTATAAGTACAATATCCTTAACCAATTGGCTAATATCAAAGTTGATGCTACCCTTTTGGACATGGTTTTCATCCCAGAACAATAGAAGCATCTTAAGGACTTTATGGAAGGTAAGGTTTCCACCATATCCAATCTATTTTAAGAGTCAAAGTAAGAAGATTCAACTTTAAATAGGATAGGTGTAAATAACTTTAGGAACACTGTAAAAAAAAACCCTTTCTATATCTCGGTAAAAACCATGGATAAAATAGCTCATTGTTTCCTAATTGATGGTGACTCTGGTCCAAGTGTGATGTCTAAAATTATCATGGAAGAGATTGTATTATCTTGTACTAACGGAAAATATAGAAGCATGCTCTCTTATAATAATTTGCAGCAATCAACTATAGGTGAAATCAAGGACATAACCCTAGTTTTGTGTACACATCATGAGATAAGGACAACTCTCAATATCCAAGTAATTGACATGTCAGTGAGTAACTACTCAATTATTTTGAAGGTACTGGAAAGCCTTAACTAGTGGATACCTTTCACTTGATGGTACACATTTATACGTCCCTTGAAACGGAAAGAACATTATAGTTCTTAGGGAAGGAGAATTTCACCTTATATAGAGAGTGTTCCCCAACCTAATGTAAATTATCTCGAAGAATATTCAGGGGTGTACTCTATATTCATTGATGAAGGTGACACTATACTTGAACCAATTGATGTTGATGATGGCATGTGGCACATGCATTTTGATGGCTCATCTTCTAATGAAGGTAATGGAGCCGACATTCTTCTAGATTCCCCTATAGGAAAAATTCATAATTTCTCTTATAGGTTGGAATTTGCTTGTACAAACAATGTTGTTGAGTTTGAGTCCTTATTGTTGGGCATTGAAAATGAATATAACCTTGATTGTGGCCACCCTACAATCTTTGGTGATTCTAAACTTGTTGTGAACCTTGTACGGAAAATTTATGTACCAAACAATAAGTTACGTAAGCATTATACCCAAGTTGTTTGGATGTTGATTTCAAATCTTTTACATTTAACATCACTCGTGTTAAAAGGGAACTTAATTCAATGGCTGATAGATTAGCCATTTTCGCAGCTTCACCTACTCATCATATTTTACCTCAAAGACTTGATTGTACGTTCCAATCTCTATACCATCCTCACCTCCCTAACAACGTAGAATCATGGAAATTTTTCCCTAGTCATGAAGGCATTTACACTTTCATACAAAATGAACCGTTTAATCCTAAAGAAATCATCTTTGTTGAAGATGAAAAATTTCCTAAAGGCTTGAATCCTCTCGAAAGTTCATTTTCATCAAGTGATGTAGGCAACAAAGAAACACATAAAGAGGAGGAGTCGAAAAGGAAATTTGTTGATACCATTTCCTTGAATATTGGAACATTCGAGTCTCCAAAGATCATTAAATTAGGTGCCCAATGTTCTGATGAAGAGAAAGCAAAATTCACGGAATTACTCTGTGAGTTTCAAGAAGTTTTTGCCTAGTCATACTATTATAGCAAGTTTTGCCTCACCCCATGCAACTTTCTCAGAAGGCCTTTTCCATTTCCCTATGAAAACTTGACGTCCCTTTTTGCACTTCCCGGAGCCAAAAATCATATTTTTCCACATATACATACCCTACCAATTAGACAGCATGTGTATACGTAGGTTACACCACTATAGCCTGCATACATCAAGTTTGGTGCTCAAAATTAAAAATTGTGTCGAGTTTCCATGTCACATCATGAGATCCATGATCCTTGACCTTCCATATACTGGAAATGTTCCAACTCGGCCCTTCAATTCCATTTGAAGGCTATAAATTGGGTCATATCCAAATTGTGGAAGAGGAGAGAATTCAACTTTTGAGAGAAAAGATACTCTGGACAAATTTTCAGTTCACATTGAGATTGCATCCCTTTGTCCTTTAAATTCTGAACACATTCTTCAACCCCCAAGCTCTTCCCTCTTTGATGGAGAACCTCATTGTCTCTCTTATATGAGATTTCCTTTGTTGTAGGATTGAAGTGGTGGAGGACCGGTTGGAAGGGACTTAGTTTCTTGGTTCCGAGACGTGACGACACGGAAGTTTGTCACTCATAAACTTATGTTGATCATTTTTAATAGAAATATCATTTTCTCGTCCAATTGATATCTTGCAAATATTTCAATTATTATTCCATGGGCATATTTGTTATGAATGTTAATGGATTATACTATTGTATGTGCTAACATTATATATCATCACCATATGCTTGTGTATATTGGTTTTTGAGGACAAGTTGTAGGTATAAATCTTTGAGTCGAGTGCTCAACGGTGGTCTTCATCGAATGTCCAGATGAGGTGGGCTCTTTATATTGTCTTGTTATCATTTTCATTTATATAGCATACTTGGGATTAGACTTGATTTCTGCAGTCATTCTATTTGTTGTGGTTTACCCCATGCCATAGAGTGATTTTCCTCGTAACAGAATTGGTGACCATATTGGGGAATGAATCTTCTATTTTGGGGTTTGGAGTGTTTTTCTCCTTCAATTCCTCTTTGTTAGCTTGAGTTTCCTTGTCGCCTGATTGCTTGACAACCTATTTTTACTTTGTATATGAGTTTTTTGGCCTTATCCTTTCCCTGACAAGGTTTTAATACATATACGTGGTTTTTCCCTTGACAGATGCGTACATATGCGAGTTGTCCTTCTATAGGACGCGTACATACGTGCGTGTTTCTAAAATAGTCATGTACATCAAAAAAAATTTCTTACTTGTTGAGTTTGGTGTTTGTTGGGTGAGTTTTGATGGTTTTTGAGTCTTCTTGGGTCTATGTCCTAATTTTTGAGTGCTTTCATAGTGATAGGAAACCTTTTTATGGTTGAATTTTTGGGCAGTTTTTCTTTATCATCATATTTTTCATTGGTTGTCCTTGCATCTTGGTATGAGTGTTTGCTTCTTGGTATCCTGCTTGGCTTGTCTCTTTTTTCTTGTAGTAAGGTCTATATATCACATTGTTATTCAGTCTTTGCATTTTTATTTCTTTATATTGAAAATACAAAAATATACATTTTGCATTTTTGGCATTTTCTCTTTTGGTTGTTTTGTATTCATCTTGATACATATATGAAATATTGCATCTTATTGAAATTGCAGAGTTGAATTGAAAGTTTCATTTTGAAAAGCTTATAATCTTTTGAGAATTGAAGATTAGGACTTAGCTTTATGTTCATATTCATTTATTTGATATGTTGGGTCATAACACCATCATTTTCATGACCACATATTTTGAGTAAACAAATCCATTAAAAGTAACATTGATTAATTAAAATTGATTAGAAACGATTTTATTTTCAGAGTACACAAAAAAGCATAGGATATAGGGCCTTGGAATAGGATTTTGTGAGTAAACTTCTCCAAGTCTATTAAACTCAACATATGTGTCTAACCAGGGAGTGGTGAAATCCATTGTGTAATTAGTGACGTCAGGACACTCCCCTCACACTGGAGTTAAGAATGAGTTCGCACGAAGTTGGTTGCAGAGATATCCCTCTAACACATTCTTAGTGTCAGAGATATTTATGAGGATATATTCATATTTGGGGGTCTTTCTAGTACCTTTACCTCTGTGAGAGGTGGTGCTTTCAAGATTTCAGGCTTTGTTACTCTACCCATACAGTGGACCTGACTTACAATTGTTCACCTGTGCATTAGTTATATCATGGTGGCTTTAGTTGCTTGACATAGATAGCCACATAGGTTACTTGTAGGGGTTATTCTGTAGGTACCCTGAGTCAGATAAGGGTCAAACAACACACATCCTTTATGGAGAATTACCTCTCTAAGGGGATCTGACCGACTGCATTTTTAATCCCATGAGGGCCCTTATAACTGATTCTAATACCTCTAATATTTTGAAGGGAGTCTCAGGCCCCTCTTGGGCGAGGCATACCTACTCTAGTGAGGGGGTCCCCTTTTCAGCCACTATATCTTGTTTGTGTGCATTTTTCCTTTTTTTTTTATTTTGGTGTGCTCTTTGATTGTTAGTTGGCCTTATGATTTTATTTTATATCTCGAGTCTTGATTCATCATGGAGCCATACCATCTTCCTCGCAGGTCTCAGCTTTTGTTAAAGTTACCACCGCATCTTGAGTCTTTTCCTTCTAAAAGTCGTAAATTTATCAAACATGGTACACACACCTCCACCTACCAGACTTGTGATCATACAAGTATGAGTATTGAGTCAAGTCAAAAAGATATTGGAAGTCCTTTGACTCTCATACCTACTCTAGTTAATGGGACTCCTTCGACCACTTAAACCACTACGGTTGTAGTGTTGAAGGTTCCCATCATCACTCCTATATATCTTGTGCCTGCTACTTAACCCATAGTATTGAACCCTTTTGGAACTCTTTTTGGTACACCTGGATACAATGCTCAGTCCATCCCTTCAGTCTCTAACCCTTTCTCTTTTGGTATGTTTAATATGACATCGCAACTTTCATCTTCCATTCCACCAAATAATACTAATCCAAGTATTAGACCTGGGGGAATGGATCCTCTTCATATCCCACTCCCATTTGGTGGAGCTCATATTCCCCAAACGAATCCTACGGCTGGAAGCCAACCTCCTTTTCCTCCTAGGTCTAATCCTATTCTTAATTCTCTTGGATGGAGTAATCAACTAGGTGGACAAGCTATTGCCTATGTTATGTCCTTTACACCTTCCTCCTCCACACTGATACCGACCAACACGTTTGGTCTGACGAATCCACCCCTATCCTCTGGATTTCCACCTGGAGGGAGTCAATTTCATACCATGCGCAACCCCCAACTTGGAGCCACTCTAGTTGGGGGTAATGTTTACAACCTGCATTATAACATTCCTACATGCACGGTGCCCACAAAACCTCTTATGAATCAATTTGGAGGAGGATATTACCATACCGGACAGGGTCATGGTGCATACCAGAACCCTGGCTAGGTTGTGATGCCCCGACATCAATATTTCCCAAGAGCATGGGCTCAGATGCTAAAACCCCGACTCCCTTTTCTGGCCATGCTTAATTTTCCAAACTTGTCAAGATTAATGAATGACCCGGTGCGTCATGATCTGTCATGGCCCCCCGTCCCCATCAAACTTTCTTCATATATTCCTAAATTTGAGGGAAAGACTGGCGAGGATCTCGGCGATCACGTCACTACTTTTAATCTTTTGTGCTCTTCCAATTCCTTTAATGACGATTCTATTCATTTGAGACTATTTCAACACACCCTCATGGGGGTTGCAACAAAATGCTACATTGAGCTACCAGGGGGAACATGGGGAAATTTTAATCATATGGTTTTAGTCTTTCTCAACCACTTCCAGTTATTGGTTTGTTACAATGCTGGAATAGAAATTTTGTCATCCCTCCTCCATGACAAAGCCACCCATATCTCAGACCATATTCAAGAGATGCATAGACGGAAGAGGTTAATCAAATCCTACATTCCTTCAAAGTTTATGTTGGAATGGTTCCTTAAATCCCTATTTCCTTATATTTCGAAGGATGTTTGTACATATGGGGTAGCATCTGAAGAGGAATCTATTTTCGAAGCCCAGCAATTGGACCTCATATATGCTCAATTTAGGATGTTATATGAAATTCTTCGTGACGCACCTAGGTCAAATTACGACCCTATACAAAATCTTGGGCCTCGTGCCAATGGAATTATAGTATCTACAAATACTAATCCTACAAACTTGGTGACAAACTAGTTGAAGGAGTTGTCTCTAAGCTAGTTTGTAGCATGACAAGCTTCGTCTTCGTCCTCCACTCCCACTCAGTCGGCAGATGTTCATTATGTACAATCGTCATCTAACCCAAATGGTAACCAACAACCAGGAGGGAATATAAATAAAGGATGTGGTTATAATCATAAGGGTGGGAGGAATAATAATAATAATAAACCCAAGGACAACTTTAACAATGATATATTGAATAACAATGTTGATGAGGTAAAGAAAGAAAAGTGGAAGGTGAATTTTCCTTGTAAACTTTGTATAGATGATCACCTTACCCACTTATGCCCCAAACTTGAGGAATCCACGAGGCTCTTATCTCAACCGCCCATTGTGATGACTAATCCATTTCCACATAATCAACACATGGCCTCAAGCAACTCTAACGCTGGAAATGCATCAAGTGGGAATCACAACCCCTTGGTGCATGAAGGTGTCCGTCTATGTGTAAATATGGTCAAGTATCAGATTAATGTAGCCACTCGATCTCGTGATTAAATTTCTTCACAGACTATTTCAGGTCCAAATCCTCCCCCTCCTCCGAAAAAACCTTTGCATATCGAAAATCCAGAGCCTCTGCCTCATATTCTAAAAGGAGTACTAAAACGTTATGCCCACAACCCTAATGCTAGAGCTTCCCAGAACTATTCGATTGTCGAAGATATAGGTCAAACCCCTTGTGCGATGTCATCTTTGGAGGTGCTCCAGATGTTTCCTTCATAGAGGAATTCCTTTCTATCTTCTTTAGGAGCTCTAGACCCATGTGGCTCTAATTTTATCAAGTTTGACATCACGGATGTGAAGCCTCACTTGCCTTACCATGTGGCCTTTCAAATCCATATGGATTACTCAAATTATACCATCAAATGTATTGTTATTGATGAAGGTGTTGCAACGTGCGTGATGTCCTTAACATGTTGGAAAGTCATTGACTCTCCAACCCTCTCTCAATATCCGACTATTTTGACCACATTTGATGGTCGTTCTTTCCATCCCCATGGAATTCTTCCCACCTTTCCGATCCAGTTAGGTAGAAATATAGTGGACGTGGATTTATAGGTGGTTGATGTGCCACTTGACTATAATTTATTAATAGGGCGTAATTGAACTTATTCTACGACTACAGTCGTATCGTCTATTTTCTTCACTTTAGTTTTTCCTCACTAAGAGAAAATCATGACGATTGATCAGTTATCCTTTGCACATGCTAGTCCCAATGCATCAATTGGACCATCGATCCCCGTGATTGACAATTCTCATCCAGCAACTGAGGATATTGGTGTCGGAATGTATTCCTCCCTCATGGGTACCTTTAATTTTGTGGCACCAATTCATCACATTTATGCCATGTCCAGTAGGTCTTCTTCATCAATGAGGTCCATTCTTTTCTGAACTTCGTATTTCAATGATCCTTGGACCCTACCTTCCTTGACCATGTCTTGTGAAGGTCAGACACATATTGGAATGGAAATTCCATTGTCAGTGGCATAGATATTGTATCATGATATTCTTGAATCTACTGCTGACCCGGTTCTTTCCTCCTCGCAAATGGATGAGGAGGATCATGTTCTCAAGCCCATATGGGCCACCTCATTGTCTTTCTCACATGATTTCCTTGATGATACTTTTCCTTTGAATGAAACCATCTTAGAGGCCATGAATGGTTCTGATAGGACATGGGATGATATGCATCATTGCTCTTACTTCCTCCTAGATCTTGTTAGGATTGAACATGATGATTTTAGATCTACCTTGAGTGATATGGTCAATCACATCATAGTTCCACTAGATACGCATGGCATTTATGCCAAAGGAAACATGGCGAGTATTTATCCTACCATCACAATCGACATCTCTCAAATTCCTGGTAAAATTGAAAATGTATATATCGATGCGGATTATTCACCTGAAGAAATGCAGTCATTCACTTGGTCGTATGAAGAAATTCCAGGAATTGACCCTTCCCTTAGAATTCCAATTAAGATCCTACCTAGCACTTCTGATCTCGAAGAATACCTTGTACACCTAGATCTCCTAGATGGGTAGCTTCGAGATGCCTCTATGTCTATCAAAGTGAATAATCTATGTGTTAAGGTCTAGTTTGATAGGTTTGTTTGTCCTCAGCATTACGTTGAAGGTGACTTGGTCCTCTTGTATGACCAAGCCAAAGAATTGTTAGGGGAAAGAAATTTCAACCCCATGTGGCATGGTCCTTATATCATGCGATGTGTTTTAGAAAAAGGAGCCTATGAGTTAGAAGATTATGAAGGGAATATGTTAGTTGAGCCCAAAAATGGGCTCTACTTGAAAATATATTTTTCTTGATCCCCCAATATTGGGCATGACTCTTTGTATACTAGTGTATCTTACTATATATATACTTTTTCCTTTGTGTCATCATCTTGCTTATCAATTTTTCCCTTTCTTAGGAGATGTCAACGAAATCTTCAGTTTATGTAGGATTCACAAATGATGCCAATCATCATACATGGAACTTGGCTTCTACCACTTGGGTCATTTACTCACCCGAGGGTCAACTAGTATCTTCAGGTGGCATTTGTCAAGGGCCATCAATGAATAATGTGGTTGAATATAACATCGTTATATATCGTTTACTTGACGCCATTTCACATGGTGTTCGGTATTTAGAAGTTCTCCTGGACTCCCAGTTATTAGTATGTCAGTTGAATGACAGTTACCATGTGCGAGACCCTACTCTACTCTGAATATTCCTACGGGTACGAATTTTGGAACGACACTTTAATTTTATTACTTATAATCACATACCTAAAATTTCTAATTATGCTTCTGATGCATATGTTAATTATGTTTTAGATTGGCATTTGTCATGTAACTAAAGTAAAGAAAACACAGTAATCAATGTACACATTGTAACATATATAAGTAAAGTCGAAGACCAATTTTTTTGTATTTCATTTCTCCAAAAAATATGGTGTCATAGTACAAAATGGGGCTCACACCCTCAAAATACATATATGTCCAGTAGATATAATGACCATGGCATCTACGCATGTGGTGTCGGATGCGTATCATGATATCATACTATGGCATTTTTGAGATGCCAGAAGAGTCGCACCCACACACGATGCACACCCACCACCTATCATTGCATAGCCTCTGGCAGATCCTCCACCTGAACCATAGGAATCATGTGTCTCAAACAAGACAAGTTCCCCCGCACATTTTGTAGCACTCTCTCCGCATCTCCTTTCGCCAGCTCATCTCCCCGTTTCCTTGGCCAATGTCATGGGAATCCATCTAGTCATCGCAGACCCACATTTGCATAACAAATTAATTGTCAATTCTTGATACCATCCAAAATTATTTGAGTTTTTTATTCTTTTTAAAATCACAAAAAAATGAAATATATAAAAACTTTTCATACCTATATCACCATAGGTGGAACCTGTTGGTAGGGGCATATCTAGATCTCCTCTATAGTTGATCCCATCATAAGGGTAGTCTTCTATGGTTATCACCTGTCGACGCCACCAAAAGAAGAACTCATCATTGTCAGGAGTTGGTACCCTACCACCTCCTAACTGCCTCATCACCTCAATCCATCGTGACATGGTTGGATCGCGCGGTCTGCCTGGAATGATCTCCACTCTAGGGCTCAAACCTGGAACCCACTCAAAGAAAAAAATACATAAGATAGATGTGAACCCAAAATTTATTTTCCTCCCCTGTTTGCAATTTGTTAACTGGCTCTTCATGTTAGCCAGTAGTGAGGTAAACCAATCATAAATTGTGGGTTGCAAGCACTCCACTGCATAAAAAATGAGTGGCCTTGATGCCTAGTGCAACGAGGCCGACCCCATGATTCGTGTAAGTACAAGAACGATGATATTCAAACTCAGGTTCTTGATCGCTCTGATGGGGAATTGAATCCCTACTTTATATGTGTCTGCAACACAGTGGGTGGTAATGTAGTCCTCTATGTTCATGCCACCCCAATCTCCCCAGGATTTGATATTCACCACCTCGCCTGGACGAGATAATCATGTGATGAAATAGGTGTCCTCTACTTCAATCCTCAATGGTTTCTCATCGAGATTGAAGGCCTCGATATTTGGATCCAAAACGTTTACTAGCATTTGAAGCAATCTCACTTGAGCCCTCATTCCTTTGAGAGACCAAAACTTGTAAAGCCCACATATTTTTAGGGAAAGATGGGCCCCTGCATATATTTCCACTGTTGCATCTACTTCATCATGCTCTCTCTCTCTCTCTCCATTCAAGTACCATCCTACAAAAGGAAAACCCTTTTTTGAGTCAAACTCTTTAAAAAAACTAGTTTGCCAAATTTGGGCGGCAAGGGTTTTCAATAGTGGTCAAGTTTTGTTTGCTAATTTTTTTATTTATTTTTTATAATATATATAATTGATATATGTTTTTTTTTGGTTTATAATATATG
>JZKD02S1675615.1:256999-280401 GCA_000966675.3 Picea glauca
CTACAAAAGGAAAACCCTTTTTTGAGTCAAACTCTTTAAAAAAACTAGTTTGCGGACTTGTATGCAGGATGCAATGTTAACAGCCGCATGTAGGGCCACATATATGCAAGAAATATTTGATTTTCATGCGTACATGTTTCCATATACGCAACCCGATGAACTACAGCCCGTGTACACCCTAATTCATAATTTATGCACTTTAAAACTCAAAAAATGGGGACTAATTTGAAATTTTAAACCACTATAAATGAAGAGGAGGGAAATGGAACTTACTTGGTCCAGACGGTTGTCAATTCCTTCGCTCATAGCTCCCACAATCATCACTTGAATATCATGGGAAAATTGGTCCAAAATGCACTATGTGGGTAAAAAACTCAAATGGTATGGTAAAATAGGTTATTTTTACTAATAGTAGAAAACTTTTACCCACTTTACATAGATTTTGCTAATTTTTTGACCTAGTGGCCTAATAGTACAGTGGAAGGAGTTGGTTTTGGTGGTTTTATCCAGGGATTTTTGTGATTTCTAGCTTCATTCCACCCGTTCGTGACTTTGACGGGTATTTTCTTTGACCAACATATAGGATAGGCCATCACTCCATTTTTCATTTTTGCATTATCCTATGACTATGATACGTATGCCTTAGGTATAAACTCATTATATACAAGTAATACATGAACTACGGGTCAGAAACAAACATTAATGGCACAAAACCCTTGTACTACTACTAGAAGTGTCATTATTGAATGGTAGAGGCTTACCAAACATGGGTGACCTAGTTAGAACCCGTGTGCCATCTAGTGCCCCTGCAGAGATTATTCCAAAAGACTGGGAATCCCTTATAGTTCCAATATGAATTTGTGTTCGAACCTCATAGTCTTACTCATAATCATTCTGACCTTTACCTATGGGACTCCCACTGAGTCTTGTTTAAGCTCTTTTCCAACTCTCTCAAAATTGAAAATATTGTTGAGTGAACTTGTCTCTTTCACACTTGTTAAATGGATTTGAAAGGACATTTTTTGGTGTAAGTTTAACCCTTTTTTAGACCAAGTAGACTAATTTAAAAAAAGGAATACTCTAGTCACTAGTGGCTAGAAGAGTTCTATTGGATATTGCTTTATACTTTTTCGGGCGCAGGGGTCTAAATTTATGAAAAAGGACATTCTTTGGAGTTAAGTTGTAATTGCATATCATTCTCTTGATTATAATATTGATCCTATTATTGGTTCCCTCTTTGATATAGGTGGATATCAGTGTCCACCCACCTTTTCCAGTTGGCTCAAAACAACTTTCTAGCAATTTTGATAATTTACTATTTTTAGCAGTTTTTCGGGTCCTGAACTTCCGGAGCTGTTTTGAGGCCCTAAACGACGTTTTTGGGGTATGTTGCGGTTGCAAAATTTCATCATGCAATTTCGTGCAACTGTTGTATTCCTCGGATAGATCTTTCCAAAGGGCTATCATACGCCTAAAATGGATATTGTATGCAAAAGTTACGACCCCAGGAAGTTGATGTACTGACTTACTCAAACGGGGCCCACATGGCTTTTGGCGCTTCATCTCCCAGGGTTAGGTTTTTGGATGTTAATGGTTTTTGAAACTCCTGTTTATTTTAAAAATGCCTTGAGAGCCTCATTGTAATCATATTCTTTTGAATGAGCACAACCGTCACATCTCTTCTCAGAGATAAGCCACCACCATTCCAGCAAGCTTGTTTTCCGCTGCATTTTACAGTTTCGGCTTATTTCCTTATTGAATAGAAAACCAATTTTACTGTATCTCTGTTATTTTTTGTTAAGCATCTAGTAATAATCTGTAGTCATTTAATTTTTCTCATAAAATCTAGATCAGTGGTATCAGAGCGGTCTTCTCCTTGTCGTCTTAATGCATGTCCCTAACGAGGTCGGAGTACAAAGATTTGGGTCTCGAGCTTGTTTCTCTCGAGGACAAAAGCTCTCGCACACCTAAGTGACCTCTCATGGAAGGAGAAAATAAAGATGACAGGACAAGAGATCCTTTCAAACTATTGATTGAGGAAGCTCTCACGCAACAGAGGAACAAGATGATGGATAATTACACGCAAATCCTTTGGCGACTACCAACAGGCGACACATCTTCTTTGAGCGGAGGCACTGCCCCCTTCAAGGTACAAATAAACTTCGATATTCCTATATTTGAAGGTCAGATAGACGCAGATTTTGTAGACAAGTGGTTGAATCTACTAGAAGGGTATTTCTCTGTCCATAACTTTTCGAATAGAGAAAATATTACTTTTGCACTCCTCAAAGTCGTTCCCCATGTCAAATATTGGTGGGAAACTTTCTGTGAGCAAAAGGAAACAGAGGAACCCTCATTATTTACAGTCACGACCACCTAGGAATTCTTTAGGGACGCTATTAAGGAACGATACTACACTTTCAGAAGTTATGATGACTTGTATACCAAATGGACCACACTGTGGCAAGAAAGAGACCAAACAGTGTCAGATTTCACAAATATCTTCCATACCTTGCACACCAAGATGGGTATCAAAGATTTGGAGAGACATCTGGTGCTCAAGTATCATGGTGCTCTACATAGATACATCCAAACTGAAATGGAATTTCTGGACATCTCATCCTTGGGCGCGGCCTACCGATATGTCGTCAAAATCGAGCAGAATATCAAACAAAGACGCGACAATTTGGGTCGGGGAACCCCTCACAACAAAATCCAGGAAAGGATGGCCCCAACCCAGAAAACAAAGGACAGAGAAAATATGGATAGTATCAGGACAACCAGTCCAAGCCGCAAGCAAAGAAGGACACCGGAAAGACAAAGAGAGATACCGGGAAGTGGTGCGACTTCCATAAGAGCCCTTAGCATAACACTACAGATTGTCACTCAAAGAAGACACTGGTGGCCGAAGTGAAAGCCTCTAAATCGGATGTGGGTTTTGACTCTGAGTCAGAACCAGAAAGGGGAAGATGGATCATTGACACAAAACCTAGTGCCACCGTTGCTACCACCAAGCTCCAACATGGTGAACCAGACGAGCCAGAAGAAGGAGAGTGCCTCTTCCATTCACAGATGTGGGTAAAAGGAACCCCACTGCACTTCACCGTTGATAGTGGTAGCCAGAAGAACCTCATCTCAGCAGAGGTCTTCAAGCAGCTGGCCCTACTGACAACGCTGCACCCACAACCCTACACCATTGGATGGCTCCACCAAGGAAGCGATCTCTGCATCAACCAACAGTGTCGGCTGTCGTACGGCATCAAGCCCTTCAAAGACAAGGTATTGTGTGATGTTGCTCCTCTCGAAGTTTGTGATGTTATTTTGGGCCAACCTTATTTATGGAAAAGTCATGCTATATATGGGTCTAGGCCTCGTAGTGTTATTATTACTTTGAACAGGAAATTGTACAGGATACACGAGGTTGTCCCACCTAGTGTTGTTTCCTTGATCTCTGCTAAGCAATGCAGGAAGGTCATATCTCAGATGGGGAAGTTTGTCTTCTTTGTGATTCACTCTCAGAATGAGAGAAAAATCATAGCCACATCTAGGGTCTCTGCGGCCGACCTCTCCACACAGCAGAAGCAAGTAGATAAGGTCATGGAAGAATACTCAGATATCTTCTCCTCACCTACCGGGGTACCGCTGCACTGTCAGGTCAAGCACCCCATCGATCTGACGCCTGGTGCATCGCTACCCAATGGGCCAGTCTATCGCCGCTCTTTGTTAAAGAATGAGGAGATCAAGCAACAGATCCAAGAATTTCTCCACAAGGGGCACATCCATCCTATCTCATCACCTTGCAGGAGCCCAATCGTGCTAGTACAGAAGAAAGATGGAACCTGGCGACTTTGCATTGATTATCGGGCTCTGAATAAAATCACAGTCAGAAACCAGTACCCGATTTCACGAATCGACGACCTCCTTGATCAACTCATGGGGGGAAAATACTTCAGTAAGATTGATCTGAAGTCTGGCCACCACCAGGTCCCGATAGAACAAACAGATGTATGGAAGACTGCCTTCAAGTCAAAGGAAGGCCTTTTTGAATGGTTTGTCATGCCCTTTGGTCTGACAAACGCTCCAGCCACTTTCATGAGGATGATGGACGATAACCTGCGACCATTCACGAATACTTTTGTAGTGGTGTATCTTGATGACATTCTCATTTACAACAAGACTTGGACTGAACACTTGCAGTATATTCAACAAGTTCTGCACACCCTGCGGCAGAACAAGATATACGCCAACTTGGAAAAATGCTCCTTCGGCATGGATAGGGTACATTACTTAGGCTACATCATTGATCAACATGGCGTACATGTGGATCTAGCCAAGATGCAAGTCATCCGTGACTAGCCATCCCCAAACACACTCACTGAGCTTCAGAGCTTCTTGGGCCTTGCCAATTTCTACCGCAAGTTTGTGTTGGGATTCTCCCATATTGCATGGGCCCTCAGTCAAATAACCAGGGATGGTGGTAAGGAAAAATTTGCATGGGGTCGGCCCCAACAACAAGTGTTCAAGGATTTGAAGCAGCGCTTGTGCTCAGCCCCAGTACTTTCACTACCAGACCTGCAACAGCCCTTTGAGATTGAGACCGATGCTTCAGACTATGCTATGGGTGTCATTCTCACGCAGCACGGCCACCCTGTGTCCTATCATAGTGAGACACTATCAGATGTTGTCCATAAGTACCCTACTTATGAAAAAGAAATGTACTCCATTGTGCAAGCCTATCGCTAGTGGAGACATTACATTCTTGGGAGGGAGACAGTCATCCACACTAATCATAAGCCACTGCATTTCATGCAGACACAGGGAAAATTACAAAATGAGCGCCATCAAAAGTGGTCCACATACTTGCAGCAATTCCACCTCAACATCAAGTATAAAATAGGAAGCACCAACCACATCGTCGATTTCCTCAGCAGACCACCAGTCATGACACTCACCATAGTGCTAGACTCCTGTGACCATGAGACCTCTGGATGGCCCCAACTCTATGAGATAGACCCGGAATTCGCCACCACCTACCAAATGTTGGGTGAAAAGGTAGTTGTCTATAATTTCCATCTTCGGGATGGGTTGTGGTGTCGTCTGGGCCATGTATGTGTTCCCTCAAGTGAGCAAGCGAAGATGATCTGGGAAGCCCACTACAGCCGGGTGGTAGGACACTTTGGCGTCGAAAAGACAGTGGCAATGCTACAAAAACATTTCTACTGGCTGAAACTTTGACAGGAGGTCAGCAAGTATATCAGGTCTTGCACTGCCTACGCTATTTCCAACCAACCACTAAGAAACAGGGCCTGTACACCCCTCTTCCTACTCCTGACGGACCATGGGAATCCATCTCAATGGACTACATGTCAGGCCTCCCGTCCACCAAGCAGGGAAATGACTGTGTTTTTTTGGTTTTCAATCGCTTTTCTAAGATGGTGATTTTGGTTGCTTGCAAGAAGAGCATCACAGCAGAAGCCACTTCCAAGATCTTCTTTGAACGAGTCTGGGTACATTTTGGAATCCCACAAACCATTGTCTCAGATCGAGATAGTCGATTTCTCAGCACATTCTGGTCAAGCCTCTAGTCATTGTTGGACACCAAGATCACCAAATCCACGACCTTCCACCCCCAGACAGATGGCCAAACCAAGGTTGTAAATCGAATGATCGGGCATATCCTACACATGTATGATTCCAAGCACCCTCGCAATTTGCATATAAGTCGTCATAACTTCCGACAAGTCGTTATCTCATCATATATATAATTTGCATCACCAGCCAAGTAGAGCCTTGTTTATATCCTTTGCAACTTGACACCTTGTACCCTAAGAGGAAACATCCCCCTGAGTGTCCACATCCTACATGCACCTCCTTGCATTGAGCATAGGTATGTTCCACAGTTGGAACTAGTTTCCTACTTGCGACACTTGTTTCCTCCATTGTATCATAGCATTCATTTGCCCATGAAAAAAAAAAATATGGGTGGGAAAAGAATATCATCTTATATTTGCAGCAGTCATGTCGCCTTTGAACAGAGCACAAAATTTTGAGTCCACTTGTCATCCACATTTTGGGTTTAGTATGACCTTAGGAGGTTGAACTCATTACTTAGAGTTTACTCCTCCGACTGGTTACTCTTCTAGTCCCTACGGAGTGTTTGATTGGTGCCTCCTGCATCAAAAAGTTTCATTATCAAATCTATGTTGTCACAATCCTCCATATGTCTCATGCTCTTGTTCACAGGATATCTATAATCCTATGTCATCCATTTCTCAGAATTCTTGAATTTTCATGTCATCCATACCCTCAGTGTGTCTCATAGTTACATGAATTTGTAGTCCTATTGTGCACCCTGGTCCTACTTTCATTATGGGTAAGTAATCTTGAACCCAACAGTCAAAATCTCCTTATTGGTCATTGACTAGGGGGTTTACCTTGTGTTTGATGGAAAGAAATCTATTCATACAATAGGATTCGTGAAATTTATTGGATGCCATTAGCCTTGTTGGTGGTTTCCTCGCCTTTGTTGGCATTTTTCCTTATTGGTTGTTATTTAGAGGATCTTTTTCATGCACTGCTTGTATTTGGTGCATGTGAAAGACGCACAGGGTCGTTGGTTCATGATCCTCTTCGTACAAGTTCCTCCAAATCATCAAGCTATTGCTTTGTACCTCATGATGACTGATGAGAGATGCCTTAATGCTCTCCTTTCAGTGGGTCTCCTTCCATCGACTTCAACTCATCTATTCTAGAAATGAGGCCTAGAGTCCTATGAGTACCTAGAGTCTTGCAGTCATCAGTGATAGGTTCTCTCGCCATTGACAGTTGGGAATACATCAATGTCTCTTGATTGATGTATTCTTCAAGTGTTCAACCTCAACATATTTATTCACACTTGTAAGAATGTACTTGGTGCCTTGATACCTACTTTCATTATCGGTAGGTTGTCTCATGTTTTTTAATGGTATACATTAATGACTAGTAATCAAACGAAGTCTCATTGTGTTCGACCTCAACTCCTCTATTCACATGATGTAGACTTGCACCTTTGGTGGATCGTGTAGAGGACTTGAAGACATCAGTTTATAGTAGCAGCTTTCCTAATTCGTTGATATCATTCATTGGATCAGTACCTATATGACTTCAATGAGAATGGGAGATCAAATTGTACTCCATTGTATACATATATCTTCAGATTGATTTTGAGATTGATTTTCATTGGGCCTTGTTCATGACTATGACAGAATATGGCATGTGCCTACTTTGTATTTCCTATTCATGGCCATGAACAATTGTTTGGTATATTTCCACATGGATTTGCAGTGTAATTCAGATTGGTAGCCATGTGTACAAAATCATTATGGATTGTAATATTCTCATGAGAAACTAGTTCTTCCAGTTGAGTCTCCATTACTCCACTTATGGGAATTATAATGTATTCTGGCCATCACATATGCTCCTCTGACCTCACACATTAGGGGGCATCTGTTATAGAAAGTTTTGACTCACCCCATGCAACTTGCTCAGAAGGCCTTTTCCATTTCCCTATGCATACTTGAAGTCCCCTTTTGCACTTACCAGAGCCAAAAATCATATTTTTCCACATATACGTGCCCTACTAGTTAGACATCATGCATATACACAGGTTTCACCACTACAACCCACATACAACGAGTTTGGTGCTCAAAATTTAAAATTGTGTCAGGTTTCCATGTCACGTCACAAGATCCATGATCCTTGACCTTCCATATACTGGAAATGTTCCAACTCGACCCTTCAGTTCCATTTGAAGGCTATAAATTGGGCCATATCCAAACCATGGAAGAGGAGAGAATTCAACTTTTGAGAGCAAAGATACTCTGGAGAAATTTTCACTTCACATTGATTCATCATCCCTTTGTCCTTTAAAGTTTGAAAACCTTGTTAAGCCCCCAAGCTCTTCCCTCTTTGATGGAGAACCTCATTGTCTCTCTTATATGAAGTGGTGGACTGAAGTGGTGGAGGCCCAACTGGAAGGGACTTAGTTTATCGATTCTAAGACGTTCCGACATGGAATTTTGTCACTCAACAACTTTTGTTGATCATTTTTTAATAGAAATACTATTTTCTAGTCCAATTGATATCTTGCAAATATTTGAATTATTATTCCATGAGTGTATTTGTTATGAATGTTAATGGATTATTCTATTGTATGTGCTAAAATTATATATCATCACCATATGATTGCATATCTTGTTTGTTGAGGACAATTTGCAGGTATAAAGCTTTGATTCGAGTACTCAATGGTGGTCTTCATCGAATGTCCAGACGAGGTAGGCTATTTATCTTTTCTTGTTATCATTTTCATTTATATAGCATACTTGGGATTAGAGTTGATTTTTGCATATAGTGATTTTCCACAGAATGAATGCAGAAATAAACTCTAATCCTAAGTATTATATATAAATGAAAATGCTAACAAGACAATATAAAGATCCTACCTCGTCGGGACGTTTGATGAACACCATCGTTGAGCACTCGACTCAAATCTTTATACCTGCAACTTTTCCTCAACAACCAAGATACGTAAGCATATGGTGATGATATATATTGTTAGCACATACAATAGCATAATCCATTAACATTCATCACAAATATGCCCATGGAATAATAATTCAAATATTTGCAAGATGTCAATTGGACGAGAAAACAGTATTTCTATTAAAAAATGATCAATAGAAGTGTATGAGTGACAAACTTCTGTGTCGGCACATCTCAGAACCGAGAAACTAAGTCCCTTCTAGCTGGGCCTCCACCACTTCAATCCTCCACTAAAGGCAATCTCATATAAGAGAGACAATGAGCCTCTCCATCAAAGAGGGAAGAGCTTGGGGGTTGAACAATGTGTTCAGACTTTAAAGGACAAAGGGATGCAGACTCAATGTGAAGTGAAAATTTCTCCAGAGTATCTTTGCTCTCAAAAGTTGAATTCTCTCCTCTTCCACGGTTTGGATATGGCCCAATTTATAGCCTTCAAATGGAACTGAAGGGTCGAGTTGGAATGTTTCCAGTATATGGAAGGTCAAGGATCATGGATCTTGTGACGTGACATGGAAACCCGACACAATTTTTAATTTTGAGCACCAAACTCGATGTACGCGGGTTGTAGTGGTACAACCTATGTATATCTATGTTGTCTAACTGGTATGGCTTGTATATGTGGAAAAATATGATTTTTGGATCTGGGAAGTGAAAAGGGGGACTTCAAGTATGCATAGAGAAATGGAAAAGGCCTTCTGAGCAAGTTGCATGGGGTGAGGAAAAACTTTTTATAACAATATGAGGATCTTCGTGGTTTTGATCCTACTCTCACATAGCATGTCATTCCTATCAAGGAAGGGGAAAACCCAATTAGGGAAAGGAAAATACCTATAAATACTATTCTTGAAGCTACTATTAGGAAAGAATTGGAAAAAATGTTGAAAGATAATATAATCGTTCTAGTTAAGTATTTTGAATGGGTTTCAAATCTGGTCCTTGTTCAAAAAAATACTGGTCAAATCATATTATGTGTCGATTTCCACATATTAAACAGGGCAAGTATCAAAGACCATTTTCCGCTTCCAAATATGGATTTGATTTTACAATAGGTTGTAGGGTCTCAAATGATGTCCTTACTTGACTATTTTTCCAGATATAATCAAATCAAGGTAAAAAGGAGTGATAGATATAAAACCTTATTTACCACACACTGGGGCACATTTTATTATGAACGTATGCCATTTGGTTTATCTAATACAGGTGCCACCTTTCAAAGAGTTATACAAATAGATTTTGACGATATAATTGGTAACATTATCCAAGTTTATCTTGATGATTTGATTGTTTATTCTAAAAACCAGTTGGATCATTTGGGTCATATTAGAAAAGTTCTCATGTGCTGCAGAAAATTTGGTGTTCCTTTGAATCCTTCCAAGTCTATTTTCGGTGTCACGAAGGGAAAGATTATTGGTCACGTTGTTTCTGATTCAAGGATAAGTATATATCCAGAGAGGATTATTGCCATTCTAAACCTCCCTGCCCCCACCTCCAAGAAATAATTTCAAGCTTTCATGGGCATTATTAATTTTGTTCGTATATTTGTTCCTGATTTTGTTGTCATGGTTAAACCAATCCATAAAATTTTGAAGCAAGATCGTTCTTTTTCTTGGACAAATGATGTCGATAATTCTTTCCTTAGGATTAAGAAGGCGATTAGTTCTACACCGATTTTGGTGAAACTAAATTTTTAGAAATATTTTATTGTATATACCAATGCCACTAAGGAAGCAAGTTTTGCTATCGTCTTGCAATGTGATGACAAGAACAATGAAAAATATGTGTCTTACATGAGTCAAAGTCTATCAAACGACAAGGTCAAATATTCTTATATTGAGAAACATTTTTTCTCTCTTGTCAAAGCTATATAAAAATTTCACCATTTCATTTTGGGCAAACATACATAGGTAAAAGCCCCTTTTCTTGTTGTCAAGTTTCTACTTTCACAAACTTATCTTTCAGGAAAACTTGCACATTGGCTTGCCAAAATTCAAGAGCATGATTTGACAATTATGACTTTATAGACAATCAAGGGATGATACTTATCCCTTCACTTAGATCAACATCCTAAACCAAGTGAAGAACTAGACGATCAAGATAACCCTCTTTCATCGCCATTTTATATTGAGAATCAAAATCTCTCTATATCTTAGCATCCTTGGTATAAGAATATGGTGTATTATTTGCAGTATCAAAGGTGCCCAGATGAGTTGGATCCTCATTAAAGAAGGAGACTCTGCCTTGAATATTCTAAGTATATCGTTTTAGGGGACTCCTTGTTTAGAATATATGTTGATGGTTTGCTACTAAGATGTGTAAATGATGAAGAAGAACATAAATTATTACATGAAGTACATGGATCATAAGCTTCTATCATCCATATTGGTGGTCATTTTTATGCTAAATATATTTCCTTTAAGATCATAAGAAATGGTTATTATTGGCCTTTGATCTTTCATTATTATTATAAATTTGCAAGGTCCTGTGATAAATGCCAAAAATTTGTCGGTAAAGAACATCTTTCCACCATGCCTTTATAGCATGTCCTTACAGATTTTCCTTTTTCTAAGTGGGGTATAGACTTTATTTGTCCAATCAATCCTTCATCCTCTGCAGGACATATCTTTATTTTGACAGCCACTGATTACTTTACTAAGTGGACTGAGGTTGTCCCTCTTATACATGTGCAATATGAACAAGTAATTTATTTTCTAGAATCCAATATTTGTTTCAGATTTGGCCTTCCATTAGAAATCATTACAGACAATGGTCCAGCCTTCATTTTTGAAAAATTGACTCAATTTATGGCTAAATTAGGTGTCAAGAATTTCACTCCATATGCTTATTATACTTAGGGAAATGGACAAGAATATTCTACTAATAAAAACTTGGTTATAATTATAAAGATAATCATAGAAGACAAACCTCGCCAATGGCACACACTTCTAACTTATGCTCTTTGGGCAAACCGTACTACCACCAAAGCAAGTACAGGATTTACTCCATTTCATCTCATATATGGCCAAGAGGCTATTCTTCCTATTGAATTGGAACTTTCTTCCTTGTGGTTGATGCTATAGACTGAAGAATCAAATTATTATGATGTTTCTCATAGGATAAATACATTGTTATCCCTAGAAGAACAAAAAAAAAAATCCTTGGAAAATCTGAAAAGGAGGAAAAAAACAGCGAAGAAGTATTTTAACAAATAAGTAAAGGTTGTTGAATTTAATATTGATGACAAAGTATTATTATGGGATTCATCCCATGCTGAGAGAGGGATACATTCTAAATTCCAAAAGTTATGGCTAGGTCCATTTAAAATCAATTTTATCCTCGGCACAAATTTATATCTTCTTAAGGAAATGGATGAGTGATGTTTTCTTAGAGTACCAATGATTCCAACTTGAAACATTATGTGGAACGAGCCAGACCACCGACTCAATTTTGTGTAAATATGATTGTTGTATATATTTTTGTCTTATGTTTTTTTCTATAATTTTGGTTTATTGAGTTTTATTTTATGTTGTTTGTTTTGCATGGTCATCAGAAATAAAGTCTAGAACATTTTTTCCATAATGATATCATTACGTACGTATTGTTGATCAATGAAAACAAGATAGACACAACTACTATGATATCTTCCTTTTGAGACACTGATGGAATAGCTTTTTTATTTCAATATTGTTGTAGTATAGTTGGTTTTATTTTATTCCTTGTTTTTGTTATCCCTTTCTTCCCGCCATCCTGAGATTTAAGAGAATATCAGAAGCATTCTCCTTGAAATTTTAAAAGTGTTATCAGTTGCGAACCTTATTGGTTGTTATGCATACAGGACCAATTCCCTTCATACATCTCACTTTCCATAAGTTATTTCCTGAAATCCCATCTCATTTTTTCCCTCAAGCCATCATTTTCCCCCTGTTGCATAACTATTTTCTGAACAGTTTCAATCACTTACTTCTACTGGTATCTGGAGCCAAACATTCTGAGTTTTAAATCTATTGAGAATAGATTTCCCTATGGAGTCGTCAATTTGTTGATGCCTAAAAAAAGTGCAACATGAGATCCCTTCCTGCAAATAAGTTGCAATGCAATTATATGTACATATTATTAATACTAAATAAGTGGGACCTCCTTAGAACAGTAATAAAAGGAAATGAATCCTCTTGTTAATATCTAATATCCTCAAGTTTCACCTATGATTGCATTACAAGAATAATTTCACAATTGAGAACAAAAGAAAAACTCTAGTTCTATTTGTAATTTATGGATGTTTGGTTAGTAATTTGAAAAGAAATATTTATGTCATTAAACACTCTTGCCCTTAATACATCTAGACTTTAACACTAAGCACAAATTGCATGCAAAATTATGTTATGTTTGAACAATGGGTACTCATGTGGTATGGAATTTCTCCGTTGGAAAATTATATAGGTTGTGGATACATGTGTTGGTTTTGAACCCGACTTTTGATATTGGAAATTCTATAGTAAATTTGCCAAGATAGTTGACATGTGTCTGAAGGGTTGATGGAAGTGAGCGCACTTCACTATGTTGTGATTGATGAAATTTAATATATGGGAGATGGAGAACGACGTGCATTTATTTCACGTTGTTCTTACCCTATCTCAAGGATGCCACATTTACTATGTTTTTGGTATTTGTTGTGGGTGCTCTGGTAAATAGAAACTCCACCATTTTCGTCCCTTGGGGAAAATTGATTGTGTTTTGTGGTTTCCTTAGCATTACTCTTACATGTATGAAACTTTTATCTATTCATTCATCAAATTTAAGCTATGCTCGAGTTAAAATTGTTTTGTTGGCTCTAGGATTTTGCATGAAAAATGTTTTTTTCTCGAAAGTTTACAGCATTTCTTTTAAAACACTCAGGTTGTATGAAATCGCATGTCGATTTGGGTTTTCCTTGTTTTTCTTTTTTCCATTTGAGAAACTTGAACCAGAAATTTAGCCCGGCACTGTGTTTTGGTTGGGGTATAAAAATGTGTTGTGCCTGAAGAAAACATGGTGTTTATGTTGTTGATACAAAGACTATGGTTGATTGTTTGCATTATGGTTGTGAAAAATGCATTTTGATTGTATTTTCTTTCCTGTTAGCGTAAAATTGATTCAAACCTGAAATATCATTCGGTGTTCTACTCTTGTTGGATTACATGGTTTGGTTAAGTTTGGAACAAACGTTGGAATTTTTATTGTTGGAAAATGTTTTTACAGTAAATACGTTTGTTTTCGCTCAGATTCTATGATTAATTTTTAAAGTATTCTCTTCCTATGTAAAAAGAAAAGGGAAATAAAGGTTTTTTATATTACCCTAGCGAAACTCAGATATTGAAAGAATTGTAGTTCTCTCCATTTAATGAGTTATGAGGACCTGTGTGTTGTACATGATGTCACCTTGGAAGTTTTCCAGGAAACTTTTTGGGAAGGAATTGTTATCGCCTTGCTTATGGGATTGTTGACGGGCGAAAATGACCGTCCATCAATTGGAAAAACAAGTCTGATCCGGGGTTATCTAAATAACCCAAGCTGTTTGGTATAACTCGTTCTGACGGGTTTAATGGCTCTGTTGGCCAATCTAAAAGTCCTAGAAGAAACAAATAAAAGAAATAAAAGAGATAACTATTAAATAACCACTTAATATATATATGTACATACGTATATATAACTATTATAGATAGTATTTAAACAATAGCTATGCCTATCTTATTTATGTGCATGATATACAAGTTGCAAGTTTTAATCCAAACTCACGAAAATCAATGTGAAGATGGTTTCTTTAACAAAAGTAGATAAAGAAAGCACATAAGATATTCTTTGTTTCCTCTTTATTAATCTAAAATTAAATAGAAAAATATACTATGAAACTGAAGTATGTGGACGGTCAGATCCAGACCATATATTAGAGTTTTGAAGACAAACAAACGACAAAAAGAAATAAACTAACCTATTAATGAATAAATCGACATGCATCTAAACATCTGTATGATTATAGAATGTCCAGTCGGCCTATCCAAGAGGTAAACCTGCAATGAACCTTGAAACTCTTTGGAATAAATGAAAAACAGTATATTGACTGTTGAATTTTATTGATAGAACGATGAGATGCAAATAATCGTTGTGATATTTGTGATTGCAAGCAATTACATTTAAGATAAATCTAACTGTAACAACATGTTTTTAATCATTCAACAAAATTAAAGAAAAATATTATCATTTGGGTTGAACGAATGATCACTCTTTTCAATATCTGAAACATCAAAATGTGGACGATATTTTAAAGAAATTATCCCATTGCCATAATAAATTGTGAAGACTAAAGCTATCAACAACTATTGATTTATCAGGATAAACAAACCATAAACGAAAACAACATTTACAGAGAGCTAAAGACGAAATGTAAATATATGTTCCATCCAAATTTGTGAATAACTTGTCCACCTTCAGCCCCAGGCCAAGATGCCTTGATTACAAAAAATACGAGTTTTTAAAGGGTTTAGAAAAGCTAATTGTCTTATCTTGTGGGATAAGATTCAATCTCCACAATTATCTACTGATTACAAAATAGAGGGGAATATAACCACTCCAGATCACACTAAATCTCTAAAAACTAAAAAGATTGTGTTCTTGTTTACACAAAAAAAAGAGCCATGGATATGGCTAATAAACCCAAAAATACTTCATATCATTTTGTCACCATAAATTTCCAGATATCCTGAAAGAAAAAGATGAAATAAAGAAATTCAGATATACATTTAACCAATATTTTCCAAATTTTGAATAAGAATAGACTGGCTACAGAATCTGCTAATTTTGTAGATAGTCTTATTTTAGAAACGAAATCTAATTTATTCTATGAACAAGAATGTAACACAATTTAAGATAAAAACAAATATTTACCTTTAACTAGAAAATCGATTGGATTCACAAGATCTCAGAATTGACCACTGTTGTTATACTCTCGACATTCTTCATTATTATGTTCCCAGTCATTTTCAAACGTTTGCCTTGTCTCTGAACAATGGACTTTAGTTTATGATTTTCATATGTTAGTGAGTCGACCAGATCAGTAAGGGTTTTAATTTGCGATTGTAAAATGGGTATGTCTGTATAATATTTATCAGTCCAGAACAAACAAATTTCACATTGTGAATCTGTCACAGCCGTTTGAGAATACCCATGGTCGTGTGTTGTAATGTCTCCATTTTTGCCTATAGGTTTGTTATCAAACTTGATACCTGGAAATCCTTGACTGTGCTTTAAGCAGGGTGGAAAATTATCTACGAAATTGTAAGCCTGATCGAGACTGGTTTGAGGGAAAGAGGGTCTTCTTCAGCCAAGAATCTCTCGATATCTGAATCGGAGCTCTCATGGATATCGATCATTTTGATCGAGCTCACATGAGAGTTTGGTTTATTTCGTAGTTTCCTTGAGATTAACCTACCTGCCCTTTTATTTTTAAACCCTAAATCGATGTCACCTTTAGATGGTTTGCATGTAGACCTGTTTGCATTCTTAGCAGAGGCGTTAGGACGGGCGTGTTGTTCATGTCTCTTCTCATCATCGTTTTGGTCGGGTATAGGCTTACTGAGGGTGTCCATAACATAGGCCTCTGTAGATGAAAGAACCACTCTGCCAGGGACTATGGTTTCCTCTATCATGGGTTTGTCAACCTCTACAGTGTTGGAGTTAACGAAACCATTTCGGGTTAGGAAGGCATTCCAATCATCATTTTGTAATTTCAATTGATGTACCAACAGTATCTTTATCAGACCGTGGTGAAACAGGCTGGAATTCAAATGTTGTTTCTTATACCTTTTTGCCATTTTATACAGGCTTCTCCACAGGTAATAGGGCATATTTAATTGAAACTCGATGAAATTCATCAACAAATGTATGTGATATAGGAAAACAAAACCAAAGTGACCCTCGCATGTCACAAATTGTCTCAGGATTGCTAGCAAACCATGCCACTAGGTTTTCAACAAGGACACAGACATACCTTTATCACAGCAGTTGATTTTCCTAGATGTGAAGAATAGGCCCCACAAAACCTCCTCGACCTTGGCATTTTTAAACCATTTCTACCCGCTCAATGGAAGACATGTTGCTTGAACTAAGAAATCCTTTGTGACCTCAACCTAGATGTCTCCTACCTTGGCTCGACATCCATCAAAAGAAAGGGAAAATTCTTGAGCGGTTCGCAAGTTAAAACCCTGGAATTTCTCAAGAAAAACAAGCCAGCCTTGACCATCAAGATCCTCCCTTGCACCATCACACAGGAGCAGGGTTTGTGAGCCATTGGGTTCATTCCTAATGACCTGGGCCATGGGGATTCGAAAGGAAAACAATAAAACACAGTGAGTGTGGAAGGTTTCTAGGAGAAGACCAGAGCGATATTTCAGACCCAAAACTCATCAATACCCTAGCACGTATGAACAAAGGTTCATCAATACCAAATGATAGAAATTTTTTGAAATGAATACGAGGAGTACATGTGAAACCCAAGACTTAGCTCGAAGTGATGGGCTTATTGTTGTCAAACTGCCACCTCCCACAGGGTACAGGCCATGACCAGGTTCATTAAAACTTTATCATTGCGCAACAAGGTAGGTTTGGTTTCTAAAGTTCAGGAGAGGAAAATTTTTGTAAACCAAAATGTAGTGACAAGGATACGCATGACCAAGAGCCACAAAATATATATCATGGTTTAAATTAAATGGATCCTTGTTGATTCAAATAACAACCCAAAGAATGCTTCACATTTGAGGAGTCAATAAAGAAGATGAGCTTCATAGTAGGAAACAAAAATCTTTATTAACAAAAAACTGTGGAGCCATCTGCCTTTCATAAGTTTTAAATAAAGAGGTAACAAAATCATAGGTTTTAATTCTTCATTCATGCTTTCAGTCATGAACGAAGCATGAAAATAAAAACACTAGGAATAACCAAAAGATCACATTTGTGGTTTCAAAAAAATGCTTATGAAGAACAATAATCGTATGACCCCAGGTAGGCAGCTACATAATTTATTATTTGATGCTTTAAAAAGTTGAAAATATGTAGGGCTGCCAACAATGGCGACTTGTTGGGAGAAGTAGTTATCTTTGTATCACTGACGAGTTCAGGTTATAAATGTTTGAATGATTTCAAATCAAAGAACAACTGAAAGACATTTGAGCATATTTGATAATCATTACGTGGTCCAGCTTAAGATATCTTTCATTGAAAAATGAAATCTGGTGACAGACTTCACAAATGAAAGCCATGATGTTTAAGTTAATGGCTCCAATGTTGTTGACACGGCCACTGATTCCAGCAGGCATCCATAGCCTCGACAAGGATTTCAATTAACCCACTCTGACGTCTCTATCTTGTCCAAGAAATTTCAAATCAGAATGAAGGATCTTATGATAAAATAAAAAAAAGTACCTGAGAATTTTCTCTAACCTGACATCGCTTCGCTGCCAACGGGCCCATTCAGTACCCTGTCGAAGTTGTCTTGGCATCATGCATGCATTTACCCGCTTCCAGAAGACCTATTCAGTATCCCGGTGGGTTTGCAAACACTTCCCACAACTCTCGGGAAAATTATTGATATAATTTATAGATATTTAGAAGGGCGGGGTGATGCTGAAAATTTTAGTCTTTGGCACATTTATTATTTTCCAGCTCTTTTAATTTATGCTTGCTAACCTTCATCATGGTCTGAAAATAGTTCATTGATGAAACTAATTTTTCGAGGACAGGGAGGCATCCTTGAGTTGCTTTCTTAAAAGTAAGGACAACGTAAATAGCTTTTAATGATAGTCGTGTTTGCTCTCAAATGCAAATTGAAACCAATAAATCAATTCTCAACAAAAAACCATCTTTAACTAGTCTACGTTTTTTTTTTTTTTAAGAAAATATAGCAGTTGATGCTCCGACAATCCTTGATAGTTGTTTAAAGATGAAGCATTATGTTCTCCCTTTCGAACTACACCGTAATACAGGCATGTTTGACCCAGAAGGCGAAAACAAAAATAAAAATAAAAAAGAAAAGGAAAACCAAAACAAACCAAAACAGAAAAAATATGTACAAAAGGTGTATCTAGGATTTGTCAGGAGAAATACCTCTTGAGAGCTTGGCCATTCACTGGAAAGGTGTTTGGATGCCCCTCTAAATTCTGCAGGCGGAAATAACTAGGACCTAGTTTTTCGGCAATTAAGAAAGGTCCCAACCACAGGTTTTGGAACTTGGTATGCTCTCCTTTCCCCTCATGAGGTTTATCCCACTTGAGGACAAGATCACCTACCTCAAAATTCTTGTCCGAGGCAGAACTCGAATCAAACCAGCTTTTGAAAATATGTTGATGTTGATCTAGTTTTTGTTTCGCTTGAGTTCTTACCTCTTCTAACTTTAGCAAAGCATTAATCCGACTTTCCAAGGGAGGACAATCTTCTTCCTAAAATTTCTAAGATAGTTGCAAAGAAGGAAGCAGAACATGCGGAGGAAGAATTGCTTCCCTTCTGTAAACAAGAAAGAAGGGGGAATTACCAATAGTGGTTTTTGGGGTCACGCTATCAGCCCATATTGCATTGAAAAGTGTGTTGTGCTAGTTTTTGTGGTTTTCAGAAACTGTGTTCTTGATGATATTGATCAGGTTTTTGTTTGTCGATTCTGCTAAACCATTTCCTTGGGGGTAATAACTAGCAGAATATTTCAGTTTTATCCCTTTTTCTAAAGCAAATACACTCATATCGAGGGATGATTAATAAGAAGCATTATCGAAAACCAAACATTCAAGAATACCGAATCGAGTAATGATGTTTGAATTGAGGAAATATATTACCTGACTGGTGTTTACCACTTTTAATGGTGCAGCCTCGGACCATCTAGTAAAATAGTTTGTTGCTGTAATGATGTGTTTATGCTGCTATGAGGAGGTGGGTTTAATTGGGCCAATGATATCAAGACCCCATTGCTGAAAAGGGAAATCCACTGAGATAGGTTGCAGCGGGAATGCTACCTTCTGTACTCGTCCAGAGGCCTTTTGATAGATTACGCATTTGCGGCATAATGTATGGGCATCTTTGAAAAGTGTGGGCCAATAATACCCTGCCCTTAATAATTTGTGGGTAGTAGTGTCTCCACCGAAATTCCCACCAGCTTCCCATGCATGCAACTAAGATAAGACTTTATCTGCTTCATCTTTTGCTAGACAACGCATAAGGATTTCATCAAAGTTTTTGAGAAATAATATACCATTCACAAGATGGAAAGGTGCAGACTTTAATCTCAACGCTCTCCTCTTTTTTGGATCAAGGTGACGAGGAGTTGAACCGTGTGTTAGATAAAACTTAATGTCGTCATACCAAGGATTTGTAGGATTTTGTACACAGCATATTTGACTTTGATTATGTTGATCTTCAATTAACACATCAGTTTGACTTCATTGTTCTTCAACTGAATCAACGACTAATTTACATAGACCTTGGCCTCTAACAATTTGTTTCGGGGTGATCTTGAGGTCATAATCTTGTAAGGATGTCACCCAGTTTGCCCGTTTTTCACCCATTTCTTTCTGTACTAACAAATTTCTGACAGCAGGGTAAGGAACAATGACTTTAGTTCTAGATTTCAGTAGATATGATCGAAAATGTTTTACCGCTTTAAAAATAGCGTAAGCCTGCTGATCTACAGTTAGATAATTAAGCTCTGCTCCCTTAAAGGATGATCTCATAAAGGAAATGGGAAATTCGTTGTTTTCAGCATTCTTTGGGTTAGCACAGTGGCATAAGATCGATCGGAGGCAAATGTGTAAAGAGTGAAATCTAGTGAAAATTCAGGGCTCATTAAGGATGGAGCCTCCACTATGGCCTTTTTTATTGTGTCAAAAGCTTGACTTTCTTGAGGTCCCCAATGGTATTGCACATCCTTTTTTATTAAGTTTTGTAATGGCCTCACCATTTCCAAGAAACTCGGAACGAACCTTCTAACAAAAATATCTAACCTAGAAAGAATTGCATAGATGTTTTGGAAGAGGGGGGAGGGAGTTTTGAAATGACTTGAGTCCTCTCGGGGTCAATGATCATCCCTTCATTGGATACTATGAATCCAAGTAGCTTTCCTTGTTCCACTGCAAAGACAGATTTTTTAAGATTTAGAGAGATGTTGTATTTACGGCATCGTTGTAAAATATATCTCAGATGGGCTAAATGATCTCCCTTATTCTTGGAGAAAACAGTGACATCATTGAGATAGACTACTATAGATTGATTTATTAGACCGCGAAAAGTGATATTCATCACTCTCTGGAAAGTGGAATCGGCATTTATAAGCCCAAAGGGAATATTTTTATAAGCATAGGTACCCCATGGAGTATGGAAAGTGGTTTTCAGCTGGTCTGGAGGAGACATGAGGACCTGGTTGTACCCTGAAAAACCGTCTAGTAGCGACAATATTTCAGAACCGGATACATGTTAGAGAATTTGTTCCATCGGAGGAGTAGGGTAGTTGCCTTTGTTAGATGCTCGGTTTAAGTTTCAGAAATCGACACACAGTCGAATTTCACCACTTTTCTTCCTCACTGGGATAAGGTTAGAAACCCACTGTGTATGTCTTACTGGGAAGATTATCTTTGCATTCAATAGTTTGTTTAGTTCCTTCTTGACCGTTGGTTCAAGTTTTGGGTGCATCTTTCTTAACTTCTATTGAAAAGGTTGAGTCTGGGGTTTCATGGAAATGATGTGTTGTATAATGTTAGGTTCAAACATTTTTAGATCATCATATGTCCAAGAAAAGACATCCTTAAATTCTTTGAATAGTTTTATAAAGTCTGATTTCTCTTGATCGAAACATCCCGCTCCCAAATTGATGCATTGTGGATTATCTTTAGTTCCCAGATTTACCTTTTCATGGGTCAAAGAAGAACTATTCATTTTACAATTTACCGATTTTATGAATTTTTCATGCAAATCATAAAACTTTTATAATCTTACCACATATTTCAGGATAGAATTTACCATATCTGATGTTGTTTCGGGAGACCTTGGGTATGATATTACCGTAAAATTGTGGAGGTCTTCATTATGGGTGCCTTCATCGATAACCACACCTTGAAAAGTGTCTTCCATTTGCAGGAAACTGATGATCTGTCGATCATCATCGAAAACTCTCCAGTTAGTTATGTTGTCTAGGACTGATGGTCTAAACAACAACTCGATCGAAAATTCATTCAGAGAAAGGCCTTCTGCGGGAAAAAGTTTGGAAGCAACATTAGCTAACAAGTCGGCCTCAGAATTATTTAATATTGGAATGGATTTAATGTTAAATGCGGAAAATTTGTGCATTAGATTCCATACCTCAGCTTGATAACTTTTCAGGTGTGGCGATAGGCAATGAATGGAATTTCTTACCTGCCTGACCACAATTTCTGAATCGTCGAATACCACTAAATTTTGTATTTTCAAATCAAATGTCTTTCTGAGACCTTGCAGAAGTGCCTAGTATTCATCCGTGTTGTTTTTGCATTCAAATTCTAATCGGCAAGTAATCAAAGTTTTGTTACCTACTGGGTCAATGAGCACACATCTTGCACCAGCTCCTTCTTTAGATTTGGATCCATCAAAGTAGAGAGACCATATGTGAGTCTCATCAGCCGTATGTGAAACATTAGGGAGAACTGTCGACTTTGTGCATGTCATGAGTTCGAACTATTGTTCCAGGTTAGTAATGATAGAAGTTTTTGCCATGAAGTTACTGAAAAGGTGTTCATTCCCTGCATTTTGGGTGAATTAGCGGAAGCGGTAAATGGTTCATTAGCGTCATTTAAATCGGTCACGATGAGCTTGAGGTAACGCTCACGATTGATCTTGATTATGTTAAGATTTTCATTCTCTGGCAGCCACAAATGGGACCAGTCTGTAGCAAAGTATCCATGCAACTGTTCAGACCAATCCCTGCTTAAAAATAATCCATATACTTCAAGGATGTCAACGAAAATGATATCAATAATCTGGTGAACTTTAGGATTAGAGGATAACCTAATAAGGACATTTTTTAATTCACCTATCACTTTAACGCTGGTTCGATCAAGCTGAATAATTTTCAGACTGGAAGGTTGAAATTCAGCATTGATTTTTTGGCAGAAAAACCAAGGCATTACATTTGATGATGTGCCAGAATCTACCATACAATTATGTACATTCCTATTGAAAAATTTGAAAGTCAACAAAAAAGGTGGGACATTTTTATGAGTATTGACAACAGAACTTTGTTGGTTTTTAGTCGCAGTCCTTGGAATTATTTTATCTACATTTGTTACACTTTTTATAGCAAGGTCTCTTTTTTTTTTTAACGAAAACGGTTATAATTTTTATTAGAGGGGTGGCAGAGCCACAATTTCAGTTACAAAGTGTGTTGCATCACTGTTTCAGCATAAGATCCATCGTTGTTTCAGCATAATTTCCAACACTGAGTTTCAACATCTGTTCCAACGATGTGTTTCAGCATATTTAACAAAACTTTGTTTCTGCATATGTGACAAATTTGTGTTTCAGCATATGTAACAAACTGTGTTTCAGCAATTGTTCCAGCACTGTGTTTCAGCATAAGTAACAACTCTTAATTTCAGCTGCTGCAACACCGTGTTTCAGCATAAGATCCATCACTTTCAGCATTGTGTTTCAGCTTCTGTGTCCCAGCATCTGAGTTCCAGCATCTGTGTTCCAGCATCTGAGTTTCAGCACTGTGTTTCAGCTTCTGTTCCAGCTGTCTTTCTCAGGCTTTGCTGCCTTCTACATTCTTTTGCAAGCTGCTGCCCTTT
>JZKD02S1675615.1:295061-311081 GCA_000966675.3 Picea glauca
TAAGAGACTTTGTGAAAATGTCTGCAACTTGATCTTCTGTAGGGAAAAAGAGCACTTCAATAACTTGATCATGAATGAGCTTTCTGATGAAGTGCATGTGTAGCTCGATATGTTTTCTATGTTGATGTTGAACTAGGTCTTTGGCGAGCTTGATGGAACTCTGATTGTCACACCAAAGGCTGGTCGGATGTTGGTGCTGGAATCCAAAATATGAAAGGATCTGTCGAAGCCACAGGGCTTCCTAACTTACATTTACCGCTACTCGGTACTCTGCTTCTACTAAAGAAAGTGAAATAGCCTATTGTTTCTTATAGGCCCAAGTAAAAGGTCATGAACCAAGGCTAAAAACATAACCTACAGTAGAATTCCGATCATTAGGGTCGCCAGCCCAATCTGAATCAATGAAACCAACCAATAAAGGAGTCCCCCTTGAACCGTAATGTATCCTGAATTGAACTTTACCACAAACATAGAGAAGTATCCTTTTAGTTTCTTTCCAATGGCTTTCATGGGGTGTTTGCATATATCGGGCAACAAGACCAACAACAAAGGAAAGATCAGGACGGGTATGAGTCAAGTATAAGAGGATACCAACTAACTGATGCTACAGGGTGGCATCAACTTCAGGAGAAGTACATGTGGCAGAAAGCTTGAATCCAGACTAGAAGGGAGAAGGGGTTGGTTTACAATCATCCATGTGAAAGCGAAGAAGAAGGTCACAATAATACTTAGACTGGGAAAGAAAAATTCCTTCATTGGTTTGCAAAACTTGGAGGCCAAGGAAATAGTGCAAAAATCCTAAGTCTGTCATTTCAAATTTCTTCTTAAGGCTAGTTTTCATATGGTTTAAAAGTTTTGAGTCACTACCAGTAAGGATAAGGTCATCAACATAAAGGACAAGGATTATGAGATGGATTCCTACTTTCTTTGTATAGACATTAGGATCAGAATGACATCTAGAGAATCCAGTGGCAATAAGAAACTATCCATTTTGGCATACCAAGCTCGGGGAGCTTGCTTGAGACCATAAAGAGATTTCTTGAGGCGAAAAACAAGGCTAGAGTCATTCTGGACATAGCCAGGAGGTTGTTCCATGTAGATTTCTTTTTGCAAATCTCCATGCAAGAAGGTGGATTTAACATCCATCTGATGGACCTCCCATTTATGTGAGGCAGCAAGGGCAAGAACAAGGTGGATGGAATTCATTTTTTCTACAAGGGCAAAGGTTTCATTATAGTCGATTCCTTCAACTTGGGAAAATCCTTTGGCAACTAACCGAGCCTTGTGTCTTTCAACACGTCCATATGATGCATATTTAGTTCTGTAGACCCATTTACATCTAACAATTTTTCTTCCTTTTGGAAGAGGTATAATATCCCAAGTATCATTTTCCATTAAATAACAATACTATTCATTCATTGTTGTATCCCAATTTGGATGACCTGAAGCTTCTGCAAATGTCTCTGGATCATGAGTTTCTAAAACTTGAGCCAAAAGAGAATAGGCTCGATGGAACTATGAACATTTCCGACGCTAATCTGAAGGATCACCGATAAGATCACCAGCTGCTTCTCGTGTTGAATGGGCCCATCTAGGAAGTGGTGGAGCTGGTGCTGGTTCAGGTTCAAAGGACGCATCTGGAGGAGGGTAAGCAGGCAAAGGTGGATTTTCATCCTCACTGTCATCATCTAAAGAAGAAACCAGATCATAAGAAAGCACAAATGCCGAAGATGGCTCACGGGACAAAGAAGGCACAATCATCGAATTAGGCTCGTAGGCCAAGAGATTTTCATCAAATTTAACATCTCTTCTAATAATATTTTCATTACAATGTGATTGAAGAAGTCTGTAACCTTTGAAATCTTCAGAATAACCAACAAATATACACTTCTCACTTTTAGGCTGCAATGCTTTCCTTTTCTCATCAGGAATGTGAGCCCATGCTATACTGCCAAATACACAGAAGTGACTTACATCTGGTTTAATTTTAGTCCAAGCATCTTTCGGTGTTATATTTTTAAGAGCCTTTGTGGGAGTGCGATTTACTATGTAATTTTCATAATTGATGGCTTCCACCCAATACTTTAGACTTAATCCCTTAGATTGGATCATACAATTAGACATTTCGTTTAATGTGCGGTTCTTTCTCTCAACAACACCATTTTGTTGTGGTGTATATGGAACAATGTGTTGCATTTGGATTCCCTGTGTAGTGTAGTAGCTTGTAAAATTATTATTCACATATTCGCCTGAATTATCTGTTCTTAACCTTTGAATTTGATGTCCAAATTGCTTTTCTACAAGGGCCTTGTAGGCCAAAAACTTGTCAAAAACTTCACTCTTGAGTTTTAAGAAGTAAACCCAGGTACGTCTGGAAAAGTCATCAATGAAATTTAAGAAATACTTGCACCCAGAAAAAGAAGGAGAAGAAAGTGGACCACACAAATCACTGTGAACAAGCTACAAAGGACCTCAGGCGTGCCAAGAGGCACGTTTGTCAAAATTGTCCCAATGTTGTTTGTCGAGAACACAACCGGAACAAACACCATCTCTACATGAAACAAGAGGAAGACCAGTCACTATATGTTGATTACATAGTTGTTACAATGAGAGATAGTTTAGATGACCAAACCGCTCATGCCAAAGTTTGCTCAAGTCATCGCTATGAGAAACAACAACTGATGAAAAAGAAGATGACCCAAAGTTGTCAAACTTGCACAACCTGGTAATATCATCAACAATTCCAGTTGCAAGAACATGCTTAGGATCTTTTAGATCCTTTATTACAACTTGGTGAGTTGAAAACTCGACGGTTTTACCTTCACCTAAATGAGTGATTTGATATAGTGATAGAAGGTAACAAGAAAGACTTGGAACACATAATACATCATTGAAATGACCATTATCTACTTGAACTATTCCAGATCCTACAACACTAAGAGATCTGTCATCACCATAAATATTTTCTTGGTGTTACATTCATTTAGAGCAGAAAATATAGCTTTACTCTTAGCCATATGATAAGATGCTCCTGAATCAATAAGCCACTCATCAGAAGAAGAAGTAGTAGTAGAATTTGAATTGAAGGAGAAACCAAAAGCAGAAATTGCATGCCCATGAGAAGAAGAAGTAGAATCAATATTGATGTTGTGCTTCTTCATCGTTGGTTCTAAAGATTCCATCTTCTTGAAACATTTGGACTCATCATGACCATCTTTATCACAAAAGTTGCAATCTTTGTTAGTATTCTTACTTTTATATTTTTCTCCTTTGTCACCAGTAGGAGCTGAAGCTGTCTGAGCAGGTTTTGGACCCTTATGTTGTTTGCTGTTGTAGCGAGGATGTTGCTTCTTGGGATACTTGGGTTTATCTTTCTGCTGGGAAACTAAGGCTTTGTTGGAAGGACCTGCAGTGTTGATCACTCCAAATTGTACAAGATTATCTTCCTCTCGAATCAAAGAAGCACAAAAGGACTCAAGAGTGGGTGTTTCATAAGCTTGTTCCCCTAGAGCCTCTCTCATGGCATAAAAGGTAGTTACAAACATAGAATATGCACTACCTAGCTTAGAAAGAATGAGATAGATGCAATGTTCTTCCTCCATCTTTATCTTACATTCTTCACATAAAATTCTGAGTGTTTTAAACCTAGATAGATAGTCTCCAAGGCAAGAAAAATCATTTGGACTCAAGGTTAGTATTTGATTTTCTAATTGTTGTGCTTGAATAATATTGAGTTTACCAAACACATATTCAATCGTGTTCCAAGCTTCTTTGGGGTCATCAATATCTTGAAGGTGGTACCTTAAATCAGGAGAGATGGAAATTCTGATTATTCCATGTGCTTTGCCATTCCTATTATCCCACTTGGCTTTCTTATCAGCATTATTCGGTGCTTTTTCCTTTCCCAAGGTAATATGGTACAAGCCTTTACTTCTTAATAAATATTCCATATGAGATTCCCATTGAAAGTAGTTGTTGTTGGTAAGCAAGATAGTACTTGTAGAAGCCATATTAAATATGCAGATAAAGTGGATTTAAAAACTGAAACTGATGATCTGGATGGAAAGAGCTCAAAAAGTTATGTGGTTTAAAAAAAAACGTAAAATTTCGATGTTAGAGTTATGCCCTTTTTAAAAAAGGCACAATCGGTAACCAAATGACCACGTGATTGTGTAAGTTGCTTTATGAAGTAACCCACTTTTATAAAGAGAAGTGGGGATCACTTTTACAATGAAGTTACTTTATAACAGAAAAATTGCATGCAAAATAAATAACTCTAAAATAAAATATTAAAGCTACTTATAGTGATTCACGTTTGTACTTGAAGTGAAATACACTTTACAATTTTAGCATGAACTTTTTCAAAAAAGGTAACAAAAGAGAGACTTGAACTCAAGACCTCTTACTTAATAAGGCAAATTTTAACCAAATGATCTAGCAAAACATATTGTAATGTTCAGAAGGAGGATTGGGGGTTTTTTTGTTGTTGTTGTGGAAGATGGCTTTGGAGAGTGTGCTAAAAAAAAACTCTTTTCACACAAGAAAAAAATTCCGCTTCTCGATGACAACAAGGGTTAGATCTCGGTTAGTTTACCCGGACGATGCACCTTCTCCTATTTGTTTCTGATTTGCCGAGATCACACAGGGTGCGGGGAAAAGAGCATATGCAGATCTAAAAGAGTAGCAACCCAGAAATAAATAAAACAAAACCAAAATACTACTCTGCAAAAAATAAAAAAAAAGTGTATTCAAGCTTTATACCTCCAGATCTGACTATAATGGTTGTATCTTGGGCAAACGGAAACCTTTTAAAGTGAAGAGAAAAGTGTTCCTGACTAAAACGAGCACTCCAGACACAATGGAACAGTCCTCTCAGCCCATAAATGTACCAAAATGACAGAAAGTGGAGATAAGGCAACTCGGCTTCATGATCTCAATCTTCAACAGGAGCAGGTCTTCAAACAGGCTCTGATACCATGTTCGACAGCACAGGTATTCCAATAGATGACGAACACCTTCAGTAACCACTCAGATAACCATATCAAATATCAACACACCTATGTTTTCACATGGTAAAACCCCTAAGGGGAAACATCCATGACCCCAACCAGCGCGACCACTTGAAGCAGTTTATTAATGCAAAGAAAAAAATTACAGAGAGATTTTACAAGAGAGTTTCTCACAATTGATCATCGGCAAATGACCCTCCATGATCTTTAAATAGATATCATGGACCAATCAGGTGTTAAGCCACAGATCAATGGTCGTTAAGATCGAGGAGAGTATGAACTGTCGGATCACTTTATGTCGGGAACATATTGTGACCGTCAGATTTCCTAACTACAAATGCATACTAAAGAAACACACTAGAAAACACACTTTTACCTAACGACACAATAGACCAAGTAGATCTTAATAACTCTTAAGTGTATAAATATCCTAACACTTGTCCTAAAGATAACTTCCCCACTCCCTTTATTGACCAGATTATTCATGTGTGCGGGAAGAAAAGCCTTTTCTTTTATGGATGAATTTTTCAAGTTATAATCAAATTCAAATCAAACCCGAGGATCAAAACAAGACGGTATTTATTTGTCCTTGGGGTACCTTTGCATACCAGAAAATTCCTTTCGGTCTTAAAAATGTCAAAGTGACCTTTCAAAGTGCCACAACCTTTGTGTTTCACGATCTTAAACATATCATCGAAGCTTATCTAGACGATATCGCTGCTCACTCTCGCAAGAGGGTAGATCATTCAACTCAACTTCAACTAGTATTTGAAAGATGTCGTTATTATCGCATTCGGTTGAACCCTCACAAATGCATATTTTTCATTTGGTCTGACCATATTTTAGGATTCATAGTTTCTGAGTATGGGATCATGATGGATCCTATGAAGTCTAAGGCAATACTTTGATTGCCTCCCCTGTGCAACATTCGAAAAATGTAGGCTTTACAGGGGAAAGCTAAACTCCTACATCATTTTGTAGCCAACTATGCCAACATAACTAAGGGTTTCATGTGTCTCTTGAAGAAGGACACTTCATTCATATGGGATGAGCGAGCCCAAGAATCATTTGATGCTCTTAAGAAATCATTGGTATCGACACCTCTACTGAAGCCCCCGGACTACAGTAGAGATTTCATGCTTTACATTTCCGCGTCTGAAGGGAAAGTTGGTATGGTTATTGTTCATGAAGATGATGATCTCCATGATCATGTTATCTACTACCTTAGTCGAAATCTAGTTGGTCCTGAACTTAAGTACTCCCACGTAAAGAAGCTAGTCTTATACATCGTTAATGCGATCTAGATATTATGTCACTATATATTACTCTGCAAGACTATTGTGGTTGTTTATATCAATCCATTTCAATATGTCCTTACAAGGTGTATCATAGGGGGGGAAATACAATAAATGGATGGTTATTTTTCAAGAATTTGATCTTGATTTTGCCTCTGTGAAATCCAATAAATCGCTAGTTTTTGCAGAACTGATGTCAGAATTCCCTAGGTTGGATGAGAATATTTTTCATGATGATTCATTCACGGATGAACATATCTTCCTTATCTCATCTTCATACCCCTGGTATGGAAATATTTTAATCTACCTTCAAACCCTGAAGCTTCCCTAGCATCTGTCGAGAACGACGCATATGCCATTAGGTAAAGAACTATCTTATTATCGACGACATGTTGTATCATTGAGGGGTAGATGATATTTTGCGTCATTGTTTGAATCACGAGGAGGTTGAGGCCATTTTAAATGACTATCACAGTGGGGCATGTGGTGTTCACTTATGTGGTCTTGTGATAGCCCAAAAGATACTACGAGATGGTTATTTTTGGTCGTCAATTCTTAAAGATTATGTTGGAGCGATCAAGAAGTGTCACCCTTCCCAGGTGTTTGCACGTAAAATACGCTCGCACCCTGCCCCTCTTCACCTAGTCATTACCATTGATCCCTTCACTAAGTGTGGGGTGGATTTCATGGACTACAACCCAACCTTGGATGGGGGGGCACCATAATATTATCATGGTCGTGGATTATTTCACTAAATGGGTTGAGGCTAGGCATACCATTAAATCTGATGGTGAGACTGAAGCACTTTTCATATTCAATCAGATTATAGCTCGATTCAGAATCCCGAAAGATATTGTCACTGATCATGGAAGTCACTTCTAGAATGAGATGATGACATAGTTGGCATCGAAACTAGGGTTTACACAAGATCATTCTTCCCCCTATTATCCCCAGGAAAATGGACAAGTAGAGGTCGTGAATAAATCTCTAAACACCATTTTGAAAAAAACTGTCAGGAAGACTAAATCTAACTGGAATGTGATGCTTTACCCTGCACTATGGGCATATGGAACCATGGTAAATACTTCCACCATTTTCTCACCATTTTAGTTAGTCAACGACGCGGAGTCGATTCTTCCTGTTGAATGTGAAATCCCTTCCCTTAAGTTGGAAATCGATCTCCTACCTAACATGACCGATCTCGAAGAATTCAATACACCTAGAGCTCCTCGATGAGCAGCGTCGAGATGCCTCTAAGGCCATCAAAGTGAATAGACAATGTGTTAAGGTTCAATACGATAAGTATATTTGTCCCTGGAAGTACATTGAGGGTGAGTTGGTCCTTCTTTATAACCAAGCTAGAGAACCGTTAGGGGCAGTAAATTTCAACCTCATGTGCCACTGTCCTTATATCGTGCAATGTGTCCTAGAGAAAGGAGCCTATGAATTAGAATATTATGAGGGGAATGTGTTGGATGAGCCTAGAAATGGGCTCTACCTTAAAAGGTATTACGCTTGAGCCTTCAAGCTCAGGTGTGACCTTTGTATATTAGTGTATCTTTTTGTATATACTTCTTTTTTTCTTTTTCATCACCGGCTTGCTTATTAAGTTTTCCCTTTGTTGGAATATTTCAATGGAATATTTGGTATATTTAGGATTCATAGACGGTGCCAGTCATCATACACAAAACATGGCTTCTTCCGCTTGGGTTATCTATTCACCTAAGGGACAACTGGTGTCTTCAAGTGGCATTTTTCTGGAGCCATCAACGAATAATTTGGCCAAGTATAGCACCGTTATAGATATATTACACGACACCATTTCATATGGTGTTCAATCTTTAGAAGTTCCCCTAAACTCCCAATTATTTATATGTATGTTGAACGACATTTTCTGAGTGAGGGATCCTACAATACTCCGACGTTTCCTATGGGTATGAATTTTGGAACGATATTTTTATTTCATTACTTATAATCACATACCTAGAAGTTATAATCAAGTCTCTTATGCACATGCTAATTACATTTTAGATTGGAATTTGTCATATAGATAAGTAAAGAAAACACACATTCAAACATTCATCCATTATAATATATGCAAGTAAATTTGAAGACCAAAATATTTTTTATATGGTGTCATGGTACAAAATTGTGTCATATGGTGTCATGGTACAAAATTGGGCTCATGCCCTCAAAATACATATACGACCAGTACATCACATAACCACGGAATCTAAGCTTGAGTTCCCAGATGTGTGTCATGATAACACACTACGATGTTTTCAAGACATCAAAAGAGTCTCACCCATGCATGGGGTACACCCACCACCTGCCTTTGCATCGCCTCTAGTAGATCCTCCACCTGGACAATAGGAATCTTGTGTGTCAGACGAGATAGTTTTCCCTACACATTCTGGAGAACTCTCTCTAGATCCCCGCCTACCATCTCATCTCCTCGGCCCCAGCGTCGATGTCATGGATACCCATCTGGTCATCATGGACCAACGTTTGCGTAAGCAAATAACCATTAATACATGATACCATACCAAAAATATTTTCATTTTTGTTTTCATTTATCAAATCGAAAAACACAAAAAAATGAAATATATAAAAAACAATTATCACTGATCTCTCCAAAGGAAGATCTTGGAGGCAATGGCATGTCACAGTCTCCTTGGTATTCAATCCCCTCATAGGGATATTCATCAATGGATATGATATGTCGTCACCACCAGTGAAAGAACTCATCGTTTTAAGGGGTTGTCACCCTACCACCTCCTAGCCATCTCATCACCTTGATCCACCGTGACATGGTTGGATCGTATAGACCATGTGGAGTAATATCTACTCTAGGGATCAGAGTTGGAACCCTCTCAAATAAAAAACTACATAAAATGGATGCGAACCCGAAGTTCCTCATTCTCTCGAGTTTATTGTTTTTCAAATGGCTCTTCATGTTGGCCAGTATTGAGGTGCACCAATCGTAAACCGTGGGTCCCAAACACTGCACAGCATAGAACATGAGTGGCCTTGATGCCTAGTTCAATGAGGCTAACCTTGATATCCTTGTGAGTACTAGGATGATGATATTCAGACTCAGGTTCTCAATCACCTTGATAAGGAATTGGATCCCTACTTTCTCTATTCCTGTAACATAATAGGTGGCAATGTACTCCTCGATATTCCTCCCACCTCCATCCCCTCGGGCGTTGATATTTACCATCTCTCTTTGGCGAGACAATCATGTGATAAATTATATATCATCCACTTCAATTCTCAATGGTTTCCCATCGAAATTGAAGGCTTCTATCTCTGGATCCCAATAGTTTATCAGTGTCTAGAGAAACCTCGCTTGATCCCTCATTCCTTTTATGGCCCAAAATTTATAGAGTCTGCATATTTTCAAAGCTTGTTGGGCCCTCATATATTTTTCCACCATAGCATCGATCTCCTCATGCCCCCTTTCTCTCCATTCGATAACCATCCTGCAAAGGAAACATCAAATGTTGAGTCATTTTTTATTAAAAACCTTGTGTGTGGAGTTGTACACAAGCTACCATTATGATAGTCATGTATAAGGATCAATGTATGAAAGTAGGATTCATTTTTATTACGTACATGGGGTCGTGTATATGTGACCTAATAAACTATAGCCTTTGTACACCCTAGTTTCCAAGTTATGACCTCTTAAACTTAAAATTTGAGCACTAAAACTAATGATTAAACCATGGAAATTGAAGAGAATAGGATAGGAACTTACTTGGTCAAGATGGTTTAAGATTTTGTTTATTGTAGCTACTGAAATTGTCACTAGAATATTTGGGGTAAAATGGCTTCAAAAGCACTATGTGGGTGAAAAAATCAAATGATATGGTAAAAAAAAATTGTTTTTACTATTAGTAGATAATTTTTACCCACTTTATATAGTGTTACCCTACTTTTCCTATTTTTGACCATGTGGACTAATAGTGGAGTGAAAGACCTGGTTTGAAGTGGTTATGTCCAGGGTTTATATGGATTTCAAGCATCATGTTGCTCATTTGTGCCTTCGGAAGGTTTATTCCATCATTGGCATATAGGATAGTTTATGGCCCCCCTTTGCATTTATGCATCATCCTATGACCGTGATTCACATGCCCTAGGTAAAAATCCATTTCTTAGCGACAAGAAACCTTCTTGTTGCTACTATAAGTGTCATTATCAAGTGGTAGAGACTTACCAAACATGGGCACCCTAGTTAGAACACTTTTGTCATTTGGCGCCCATGAAGAAGTTACTCCATAGGTCTGGGAGTTCCTTATAGTCCTAATATGACTTTTCATTTGAACTTCATTTTCTTACTCAATATCATTCTGACCACCACCTATGGGACTCCCACTGAGTCTTGGTTAAGCTCTTTTCCGACTCCCAAAAAAAAATGAAAATATTGTCAAGTGAACTTATCTCTTTCACACTCATTAAATGGATTTGAAAGGATGTCTATTTTGGTATAAGTTTAACCCTTTTCCGAACCAAGTAGACTACTTACAAAAAAGGAATAATCTAGTCACCATTGGCTAGAAGAGTTCTCCTAGGTATTATTTTATACTTTTTCAGGCCTAGGAGACCAATATCTACGAAAAAGGACACTTGTCGGGTTAAGTTGTAATTGCATCCCATTATCCTGTTTGCATTGTTGAGCCTAATGTCATCTCCCACTTTCTCGTCATAAGCCTTTTTCCCCAAAAATTCTTAGCATTATCCAAGCAATTCCTTGCATATATCATTTGCAGCTTGACACCCTTTACCCGTGGAGGAAACATCCCCCTGAGTGTCCATGTCCCGCATGCGTTCCCTTGCATTAAGCATAGGTATGCTACACTAGTTGTAACTAGTTTCTTACTCGTGACACTCCTTTACTCTCCTATATCATAGCATTTCTTTTACTATGAAAAAACCAAAAAAATACAGGCAGGAAAAGAATATTATCTCCTATCGGCAACATTCATATTGCCTTTGAACATAGCACAAACTCTTGAGTCCATTTCATCCAAGGTTTGGGTTTAGCATGGCCTTAGGAATTGAACTCGTTACTTAGATTCTCCTCCTCTGACTAGTTATTCTTCCAGTCCCTATGGAGATTTCGTTGATGCCTCCTGTGTCAAAAACATTTTTCAATGATCAATGTTAATTCTATGTTGCCTGAGTTATCCATCTATCTCATGCTCTTGTTCAAAGGAAGTATAAGCATGTGTCGGCCATTCCTCATAACTCTTAAATTTGCATGTCATCCATCCCCTTTCAAATGGATGTCAGAGTCACATGAAGTTGTTGTCCTACCTTTCACCCAGGGCCTACTTTCATCATTGGTAGGTAAGCTTGAACCCAACGGATGACATCTCCTCATTGGTCGTTGACTGGGGGGTTTCCCTTATGTTTGAAGGTAAGAAATATATTCATGCATTGGGATTCATGTAGTGTATTGGATTCCATTAGCCCTATTGGTGGTTTCCTTGCCTTTGTCGGAAATGTTCATCATTGGTTTCTAGTCCTCTTCCGTGTACTACTTTCATATGGTGCATGTGAGAGATGCACATGGTCATTGGTTCGTGAACATCCTATTCATCTGAGCTCCTCCTAATCATCAAGATATTCCTTTGTACCTCATACTGGATTATGAGAGAATCCTTAATGCTCTCCTTTCAGTTAGTCTCCTTCCATCGACTTCATCTCATCTATTCTAGAATTGAGATCTAGAGTCCTATGAGTACCTAGAGGCTTGCAGTCATCAGTGGCAGGTTCCCTCCATCGATAGTTGGGAATAACTCAATGTCTCTTGATCGATGGATTCTTCAAGTGTTCGACCTTAACACCCTTATTCACACTTTTTGAATGTACTCAGTGCCTTGACACCTACTTTCATTATTGGTGAGTTGTCTCGCATTTGTTAACGGTATACCTCAATGACCAGTAATCAAACGAAGTCTCATTGTGTTCATTGTTAACTCCTTTATTCACATAATGTAGACTTTCACCTTCGGTGGATAGTGTAGAGGACCTCCAGTTTACAATAGTGGCACTCCATATATGTTGTTGTCTTTCATCGGACCAATACCTACATGACTTCAGTGATCATGTAAGATCATATTGTACTCCATTGTATACAGATATCTTCAATTGATTTGGAGACTAGACTCCACTGTGTCTTGTTCGTGAATATGACAGCCTATGGCATATGTCCACTTTGTATTTCTTATTCATGGCCATGAAAAATTATTTGATATATATCAACATGGATCTATAGTGTAATTCATATTGGCATCCATGTGTACAGAGTCAATATGAATTGTAATATTCTTATGAGTAACTATTTCTTCCAGTTGAGTCTTCATTACTCCACTTCTGGGAATTATAATGTATTTCATCCATCGCAGATACTCCTCTGACCTCACACATTAGGGGGAATCTGTTATAGCAATTTTTTCCACACTCCATGCATATTTCCTTGATGGCATTCCATTTCACTCCGCAGACTTAAATTCACCTTTTTTCTCACTCTAGATTCAAAAATACATATTTGTGTCCATATATGCGAGCCTCAGTTAGACAACTCGTGTATATGAAGGTTGCTCCATTACAACCCGTGTACATCGGGTTTTGTGCTCAAAAATTAAAAAACATATGTCGGTTTCCCATGCCATGTCACGAGATCCATGATCCTTGACCTTCCATATACTGGAAACACTCTGACTCGACCCTTCTATTCCATTTGAAGGCTATAAATTCAGCCATATACAGGCCTTGGATACAAAATTCATCATTGAGAGAAAAGACACTCTGGAGAAATTTCACCTCATATTGAGTCTGCATCCCTTTTTCCTTGAAAGTTTGAACTTCTTGTGTTCATCCCTCAAGCTCTTCCTATCTTGAGATGGAGAACCTCATTGACTCATACTACTTGTGAGCTTGCCTTTGTGGAGGATTGAAGTGGCGAAGGCCCAGCTGGAGGGACTTGGTTTCTCGGTTACGATATGTGTTGTTACAGATGTTTGTGACCTATGTACTTATGTTGATTACCTTAATATAAATACTCTTTTCTCATCCAATTATATGTCGCAAATATTTTTATTACTTTCCATGGGTGTATTTGTTATACATGTTAATGGATTATGCTAACTTATATTCTAACATTATATAATTTCCACATGCTTGCGTATCTTGGTTGTTGAGGACAAGTTGTAAGTGGAAAGCTTTTAGTCATGATCTCAACTATGGTCTTCTTCAAATGTTTGGACAAGGTAGGCTTCTAGCCTTCTCTGGTTATGATTTTCATTTATCTAGCATACTTGAGATTAGAGTTGATTTATGGGTGTCGTCCTGTCTGGTGTGGCTTCCCCCTAGCCATAGAGATATTTTCCTCATAACATAGAGGATAGAGGGATAGATTGGACAATAAAAATAAGGGAACTATTGTTGGAAAATGGGAATGAAAATACTATTTTTTTTCACCAATTTGCAAACCACATAAAAAAACATTAACACTATTTGGAAGGTGAAAAGAAGCAATGGCGAAGTTGTTACTAGTTTTGAAGACTTAATTAGCACAGGGATTGATCACTTTGAAGTGATTTATAAATATGATAACAAGGTTAATATTTCTAATATTATACAAATGACTTCATATTTTCCTAGTTTCATTTCTGAAGAGGACAACGGAATTTTGTTGGAATAGGTTTCTAAGGATGCATTGGAATAAGTGTTGCATAATTTTAAAAAGGATAAAAGTATTGGACCTTGCAATTGGATGATAGAATTATTTCTTGAGTTTTATGAGGTTATAGAGAAAGATTTTATGAGGGTTATTGAGGATTCAAGGGCCAATGTAAGAATGTTTGTAGGCTTCAACTAAAATTTTATTGCCTTAATACAAAAATATGATAATCCTTCAACGTTTGAAGAATGCATGCCCATTTCTTTGTGTAGCTGCATTTATAAAATAGTTCCAAAAATTATAGCTTTGAGGGTGAAGGGCATTCTTTCAAAGTTTATCTTAGATGAACAAATTGATTTCCTTTCAGGGAGGAAGATACATGAGGCAACTAGGGTTGGATAGGAAGGTTTGCATTTGGTTAAAACAAGAAAGAGGTTCAATGTGCTGATAAAAATAGATATTTCAAAATCATATGATAGGGTTCGCTAACTCTACCTAAGGCTTATGTTGATTCATTTGGGGTTCTATTTACAGTTTTTCAACTGGGGAATGAACCTTATAATCATAGTTTCCTTCTCCATTTTGATAAATGGTTATGCTACATAATTTTTCAGGCTAGAATGAGGGTTTATGTTAGGGTTGTATGTTATCACCCTTATTATTTCTTATTGTGGTTGAAGGACTCAATAGGGATTTGATGGATGGAAAAAGGACTAGAAATTTAAAGAGTCTCAGTATTGGATAATTTTATTTGAATCGTTACCTTTTTTTGATGATAAAGATTAAAAATGTGCTTGATATTTATTGTTTTTCTACCATGCTATTGATTAATTTAAGGAAATCTACCATTTCATTTGTTGACATTGATAATGACTAACTCATATTCCTTACAAAATTGTTCACATTCTTTTGATTAGATTTGCAAAGTGGTATGAAGTACTTAGGTTTCCTTATAAAACCAAATGACTAGTAAAAAGGATTAGGAATTACTTATAACTAAAGTTGAAAAAAGACTTTCAGTTTTTTGTAATCATTTGTTGTCATGAGGAAGATTGATTTTGGTTAAATCAATGCTCAAAATGGTTCATGTCTAATGGATAACCCTATATTTTATTCCAAAAGGAATATTGGATAACCTAATAAGGATAAGCTATAGATTCTTATGGTCATGGATTATGGATAAAAGAAGCATCCCATTAGTCAAATTAAAAATAATAGCAGTGCCAAAGGAAGCCTGGTGAGTTAGATAAAGTGGTCGAGTGCTCTAAATTACAAGCAGGAAGTCATGCGGTCAAGTCCTCTGGATGGTTTCCTCTGTAGATATTATTGGGTCTCACTTAATTCCCCCACCCCGGGTTAGGTTTCCAAAAATGCAACCAGTCAATTTACCTCCTGTATCATCCTTGAAATCAGGGGAAGTACCTGGAAGGTTTCCTCGAATGTGTATTCCATCAAAAAATGAAAAAAAAATACAAAGGAGTTTATGGGTTGGGGATTAGAAAATATCTATCATTTTGCTACTACTCTCGCGACAAAAAGTGTATGGAGACTTATTTTGGGGAAAGTTTTTTGGTGTCAGGTTGTAACCTAGAAGTATATTGCCTCTGTTTTAGTTGAAGAGTGGAGTTGATATCCTACAAAATCCTTTCAGAATGGGTCAATGATTTGGAAGGTCATTGTTAAATTATTTCCTCTTATAGGTAGTTTGCTAGTCTCGAGGGTGGAAGATGGTCATAAGGTTAGACTAGATGGGTTGGAAATGGTGAGAACTTTAGGTTATCTAATAACCTAATTGGTATCTCAAGGACAAAGGTATCTTTACCCTATGCCAAGTAGAAAATGCAGAGTTAACCACAATCTAGGCCCATGTATGGAAGAACGTTGATTCTATTGGGGTGAGTAATGAAGAGGTTTTGCAATGGGAGGAATATGTAGCAAGGATAAAGTATATACATTGTTGGTTGTGGAGCCTAATTATCTTCATGATTCAGAGGTTTGTTTCAGCCATGCTTGGACCCCATTCCCT
>JZKD02S1675615.1:311210-333778 GCA_000966675.3 Picea glauca
GGGAAAAATTGCCTTGTAAAATATTGTGATTTCGTATTCAATCTAGATCGTTCATTATAAGGTCGTAGATATAACGGTAGAAGTTATTTTTAGGTTTTTTTCCCTAGAAGGAAACCCTCTCTTATGAGGGAATTGTATTGTGGTTGTGTATTATCGTGAATATTGTATTATGAGAGAAAATATTGTGAGAGAAAGAAGAGGAAGTTACAACGAGTGTGTTGTAGGTTGTATCCCTTCATTTTGCTAGATAATAAAAAGAAAGGACTTGGAAATTTCTCTGGTGGACATAGCCGACACTGGGTGAACCACATATATCTATGTCTCTATTGTATTGTGTATCTTCTATGTTTTGTTTCCACATTTGTTTTATTTTATTTCTACGTGATCTTGTTTTTATAACATCCATGTCAAGGTAAGAGTAGTTGAGGATGAATTAATATGCTCAAAGAATCCAATCAGAGGCATATATTCCCCCAAGGTGGGTTACAATGTTATGAAACAAATACCAAAATAGCCTGAAAATATAAAGAGAAGAAGCTATACGCCTTCAGAAATAAATATAAACCTCTTCGAGGGGGCAACCTCCTTTTACAGAACAAATGTACAATAATGAGATGAGATGATCCTAAAACTATATATATATATATATATATATATATATATATATATATATATATGAGACAAAGGGTATAGTTACAATTAAAGGGTCTATCCAACAACACTAATATAACAATAGAAATATAACTCAATATATAGGGATTTACATGGGGATTTGTCTAGGGATTAACATGTCCCTTCCCTTAGAACAAGTGGTGTCCTCAACACTTGACTAATTGTGGGTGTTTCTACATGAATAACTCATCTTCCCATGTCACCTCTTCCACTGGTAGGTTCTTCCATTTAATGAGGTACTCAGTAATTGCTCAATTTTGCAGCTACTTAATCCTTGTTTCAAGGATTTATTTTGGTTCTAGTATGATTTTCCCTTCTTCCTTAATCTGTGGTAAAATAGTTTGGAATGGGATCTTGCACCAATTACTTCTTGAATCCAGAAACATGGAAGACTGGATGTACATGTGAAGATGGAGGTAAATCCAATTTGTAAGACATACTTATGATCCCCTGTAACACCTTATAGGGCCCATAATACTTGGGTGATAATTTATTTTCATTTTATTTCTTGAGGTACATCTATTTATATGGTTGTACCCTCGAAAATACCCAATCCCCCACTTCAAATTCCCTTTCATTATGATGTTGATATGCTTGTGTTTCATCCTATTTTGTGTTATAACCAAGTTTTCCTTCATAGTTTGAGAACCCCTTCTTGGTGTTGTTATCCCCATTTTGTGGGATCACTAAGGAGATTATGTCTCGACACCCTCAGGTTGTAAATATGGAGTGTCAAGAGACTACATGACCAGTAGTATCCATTTGCACAAATGGAGACCCTTCTCACCGTTAGAAAAACAAGATCGTGGAGCAATAAAAAAAAATGCGGAAATAAAACATTGAAGATACACAATACAATAGAGACACAGATATACGTGGTTCACCCAGTGTGGGCTACATCCACCAAAGAAATTGCCAGGTCCTTCCTTTATTATTATCCAGAAAATGATGGGATGCAACCTACAGCAAACCCGTTGTAACTTCCTCTTCTTTCTCTCACAGTCTCCTATCTCAAAATACAATATTCGCCATGATCCATAGCCACAATATTTTTCCTTCATAAAAGAGGGTTTCCTTCTAGGGAAAAAAACCCTAACATAAATTCTACCATCAGATCTTCGACCTTATAATGAACGGTCCAGATTTATAATGAAATTACAATATACATTTCCAAGGCAATTTTTCCTTTAGGGGCCCGCTTTCCCTTAGACCCCGCAGAGGGGGTAACCCCCCCTCTTCACTCCCCCGCGTGGAGGATTTTACATTATTTTGGGGTGTAAAGTCTTCATGGGGTATAAACATGGCTGAAAACAAAGACCTATGAATCAGGAAGATAATCAGGCTCTACAATCAACACTCACCACCACAGAGGTCGTAGATTTTTAGATGGCATCCATCACACCAGTTGGCTTCCAAAAGGCAATGGGCCATGCTCCATGAGGTACAAGTCAGGTATTATGGTGCAATATTTGAGGTATTTGAGTATGTTGTATCTTAGACTGCTTTAGATTTCATGACATATGCTTGGACATTATGCCTTTTTCTTTATTTCACCTTGGTGGTTAACTTTGTTCCCTAGTAAGTGGTGTTTCTTAGGAATGGGTTTGCTACTATGAACTCCCTTGAATATCTATCATACCAATCCCGACCATACTTACCACTTTTCATTATTTAAACCCCATTTTCCCTTATCTCTTGGGATTTTAGGGTGTATTGACCCAAGAAGGGGTTGTCCCTCATTTTATGGGAAGAAGAAGATGAAGTCCCAAAGGGATTTTTGTTGGGTAAAATATAAAATCCTATATATAAACTTTCCATATGCTTTTCCCAGGCATCCCCCAAGAAAGCAATGAAATTATTATCTGTAAGAAAAGGGGGACCTAAAAGAATAATGATTATGAATGCTTAAAGGGTTAGTTGGAGGATAGGAGATCTCATCATGAGTCGGCCTATCATGATCATGGATATCTAGAGGTATGGAATTACTATCATTTGGTCACCAAGCGAGGGTAATGGATCTAAGTTGCATGGTTGAGAGAAAGGGGGTCTCATCACGAGCCAGCCTTCTCATTTCCTCTAGGTATTTGTGAGTGACACTTTCATTATATGGATACCACGCCAAGATAGTGGACTTCAACTTGTCCTTAAATTATGAAAGAAACAAAGAATGGAAAAATGATGGGCTTGGAAAAATTGCATTGCAAATGAAGGTTCTACACACCCTCTACAAAGGCACACATGAAAGAGACACTACAACCCCTTGTATGGCATGAACCCCATGCCCATTGAGTCTTAATCCTTAACCACTTCATCCACTTTACATGGATTAGAAATGGATCTCTTGGAAACACTCCTTGACCTAGGGAAATTTCCACCCAATAGGACTCCTAGTCAACATGCCAAACGTTTTTGCTAGGAGAGGCAAAACGTCACCTTTAGAGGCATGATGTCACCTAAGAGGGATAGGGTTTGGTGGTGAGGCTATCATTCATTGGCACAAGAAAATTTTGAGGAGAATGAGGCTTTGAACATGAATACAATGACTTGGATGATTGACATGTGGATTTGGGAAGCTTAACTACACTCCTCCAACACCAATGACTTTCTCCTAGTGTCAAAATGTCCCCTAAAGGGGTGATGTCACCCTGAATTAGGGTTTATTTTTGTGTAAAAGTAAATTTTAAGTGAGTTGTTTAATATTATTTTGTAAAAGGGGAAATATTAGGGTTGTTGACCCCTAGTCTTATGGTTTACCCTAAAATTATGTGGACAAACTATCTTGGAGACATTTTGTATAAATAGAGATCATAAGATCTCATTTCATAATACAACTCTCCCATTGTGAGAAGTACTTGGCTAAAAAATTTGCTACCCTTGGTGATTTTAGTGTTTCTCTATTGTGGAATGTCTTATGTTGAATTTCTCTTGGTTATTGGATGAGGAGGAGTGATGCACACCCCCTAAAGGCTTGCTTTTTTTACTCTTGGATGAATGTTGCATGGTAACTAGGGTTTGATATCTCATTTTCTTGGATTAGGTAAGGAAAAATCTGCATATGTGATTTATTTATTTCTTATTTTGGTTATTGTTGGTGGAAATCCTAGGTATGAGTATGCTAGATACACCCTCCATCATTGCTTCATCTCTTTGTTAAAGGTTTTAAGTCTTTCTTTTTTGCAAGGGTTGCTAGGAGGAATACGAGTGTGTATACCCTCCTAGATTTATCCTAAGTTTGGTTGGAATAACATAGGGATAAAGAGGGTTTACACCCCTAGGGTTTTTGTTGATATAGACTATGTTTTAAAGACTCCATCACCCAATTTTAAAGGCACAAATATGAATTATTCTTGCATTGGAGAAACAAAATATTGCATTGGGAAACATGATTTCTTGTCATATGAATGTTTTGCAACTTGGGTTGTGTTCCTTGTGCTTAGAGAACCTCTCAACCACTAGGGCATCCCCTCTAAATGGGTAGTTATTTATTCTGTTAAAATATTGCATCTTCAACCATTAGGTTTTCATAAACCCTAATCTAATTGCTTGAATAACTCTCTAATCAACCGATGGAATTTGCCCAAAGTTTGCACACTTATACTTCTTGGTATAGCGCACTTTTTTGCAAAGTTTGGAGGCGTTTTAGTGGATGATTTTATTTTTGTAATAAGTTTATTGTTAGAGAGATAAGTCTGATATACATTGTTGTAGAAAGTGTTTACAACAGCCTTATCTTTTCATGCTAGTATCTTGGTCTTTAATGTTGAGTTTTGCTAGTGTTTAGCTAGTCTATCTCTTATATATTTCACTTAATTTCTAGCACTTATCTAGCAACTTATTGTGCCATTTCATTGCTGATATATATTGCTACTAACATCTTCTATTAGGGAAAGAAATCTTAACTTGATTTTCCAATTGGTTATATTGCATCATATGCTTTTTTTTCTTGTGTCTCAGGCACGTACTTCACTATCGGCAGGTCACTAAACACACTTGTAAACCCTTGAACCTTCCTAAGACTCTTTCCCAAGATCCTCGTACCGCTTATAATTTACCTTTAGGGACATCCTCTTCATATTCATTATTTTTTGTCTTAATCCCCCTATGGTCACCAGGATTCCCCCCTTGAGGTGACTACCTCACCTCTAAAGTGATGGGGACACCTGCCTAAGGTGACAGTGGGTAGGTTCCCTCCTAGTTGTCTTCAATTGGTGGTTGGGTCAGGATTTTCCCAACCTACAACTTGTGTGATAACATTTTTGCATCTTTGTCGAGGAGGATTTTGAATCCTTTCTAGAACCCTAACGACACTTTGGAAATCTATCCTGAAGCCTCTATCCCTTAGCTTGTCTGGTGACTCCACCCAAGGGATGTTCCCTTTCCACCTTTCTTGATGAGATCCTCTTGAATTTCATCTGGATACTCCACCTTCCCATAACCCACGTTTTCCTTTTTTCTCGTTCCCCTCCTTTGATGAGCCTTGAGTTCATCTAACGATTCCTTTTAGGTATTTCCCTAAGTAATGGAAACATGGCTCTGTGGCTCTTCCATGAAGCATACAAGGCCTTGGATGTCGAAGCTATTTATGGATACCCAAACAAGTGCCTGATAAACTAATTCGATGTCCTCCCAAATTTCAATGTTGATCCATTGTCGGTCGTGGCACACATTGTTGAGTTTACCAGACGCATATACTATGTGAATGTACTACATGAATATGTATGCCTATGGTTGTTCCTGTTATCCTTAGGAAATGAAAAAAGGGATTGGATCAAGAATTCTTGCAATACAAGAAGTATATCTTCTTTGACAATCCTCATCAGAGAGTTCCTTAAACGTTGGGGACCAAAAGCTCAAAGTCTTAAAGATACAATTCGAGGATGCTTTTTCAAGAGAAGTTTTTGACCTTGATCTTATTGAAGGTTTGAGAGAAACGATTCTTCCAGGGCTTGTTGAAACAAAAAATTGAAAGGAAAGAAGTTGACAAGAGAAATGAGGAAAGTTTTGAGTGCGTCAAGGAAAGCATAGAAGAAGATGACAAATTTTTTGAACAACTGATAGAAATTTGTCCTGACAAGGAATTTCTAGCTAAGTTTTGTCAACAGAGAGAGGAAGAGTATAGCACCATCATCGACAATTATGAGGAAAATCATACCCTAAAATCAGCATGGGAAGTGGCCATTGCATATTTTGGAACAATATATGACTATGTGACCAAGTATGGGTACCAAGGAAACTTCCCAAATGATGATGAACCTCTCTCCATGCCTAAGGACGTCTACAAAATCGTTATAGATCAACATCAAGATGATGAATTCATTGATCCTATTTATGAAGAAAATCTTGAAGAAGATATGGATGAGACATGTGATGAAGATGAAGTATATTCCCTTCCACTTGATGAGGACATCCAGACATCTTCTTCTCCTGCACATCATGAACAGAACATGATGAGTTATAATCCTTTTGAAAACTTTGATGATGCTTTGTTCCATGAATTTGGAAATGAAGAAAAATTCCAAAAAGATCTTGATGAAGTTTCTTTTGTAGAAGGCATGAACGAGACATTATTATCTGATTTCTATTTTGAAGGAAACGAAGTTATCCAGTCTTGTGAAGAATTAATCACCTCCTATGATGTTGATGAATTCGTGGAACAACCCTCAGATATAGTTGAAAACCACATTGATGATTTCATATAGGTTGGGAGACGTGGATGGGATGTGGTTTGCTTCATTATAGATAAATATCCCATTTATTACATTGAGGTATCTCTCAGGAAGAGGGGGTTGGAATGTCATCTTTAGAGGATTGGTCTTCATACATGTATGATTCATATATTTTTTACCCTGGTGATGATATGGTTACAGATTTGTTCTGCCCCTTCGAGGATGATTTGTCGCAGTATACTCAGAGTGATATTCAGTCATCCCTTGATACATACTCTTTTGAGGACACAGATTTTTCTATGAGGACTTTCAACCATTGTGCTCAGATTTTGATAGACATTAGGTCATGGCCAACCTAAAGAATTATAAGGTCCACACTACCAAACAGAAGTACTTTCATGTTGATACTTTGGGTAGGGATTTGCAGAAAAAGAAGAGATTCTTCCTAAGTCTGACGGAGGAGTTTCTCTCTAAGGTTGTGCCTTACCCCATTTCCTCTTGTTTGGGAAATCATAGGGTTTTCTTGGGATCTCTTTTCCTTTCTAAAACTTCAGGGAGCAGTGATTTTTTGATTGAAGATGAAGATGAGTCGTCATATATATATGGTATTCCTCTTCATAGATGGATTGATCAGGCTTGTGGCTACACTTTCAGGCGGGATGATTAGGCTGATGGTTTCTCTTTCCAACGGGATTTCCTCCCCCCACCCATCTCCATGAGTTTTATTTCATGATCGATTATATGTGTATTTATACTCATTATTATTATGTGCTTGACATATCTTTGTTGTATTACATGATTAATCATAGGGGGAGATACTTTGATGAGGTGACCAACTAATTTCACTGGTTGTATGACTTCAGCTGATGTCATTTATCGCCTGATATTCAGGGCCCCAAGGCCCCTAGGTAAGTAGGTAAGTCATTTTTATTTCTTGCATTTGCATATTGATTTTTCATATTAGTTTAGATGCATTTCATTTATCATTTTTCTCTACTTGCATATTAATTTCATACTTAGTTTAGAAGTTTTTAAAAAATGCTAAAATTTTATTTTCTAGATTATCTTTTATTTGGATTTTTATGCATATGAATAAAGGGTGATAACACCACCCTATATGATCTAATTTTTTGGTATGAGTTTTGGTAGGCACATGTCTACCAGGAGATGTTGTAGTTCTCATGCACTCTACGACAAGCACATGTCCCCAAGTAGGAACCATATGTTATCCCTATTTTGTGGGATGACTAAGGAGATTATGTCTCGAGGCCCTCAGGTTGTAGATATGGAGTATCAAGAGACTACATGCCAGAAGTATCCATTTGCACAGATGGAGATCCTTCTCACCACCACAGAGGTTGTAGAATTTCAGATGGCATCCACCACACCAACTAGCTTTCTAAAGGCGATGGGCCTTGCTCCATGAGGTACAAGTCAATTATTATGGTGAGATAAATTTCAATATTTGAGGAATTTGAGTATGATGTATCTTGGAATTCTTTAGATTTCATGACATATGCTTGGATATTATGCCTTGTTCCCTATTTTTCCTTGGTGGTTTCCTTTGTGCCCTACTAAGTGGTCTTTCTTAGGAATGGATCTTCTACTCGGAACTCCCTTAAAGATCCATTGTACCATTCTCAACCATACTTATCATTTTTCATCATTTTAACCCCCAATTTCCTTATCTCTTAGGATTTTAGGGTGTATTGACCCAAGAAGGGGTTGTCCCTCATTCTATGGGAAGAAGGGATTGAAGGCCCAGATAGATTTTTGTTGGGTAAAATATAAAATCCTATATATAAACCTTCCAGATGCTTCACCCAGGGATCCCCCGAGAAAGCAATGAAACGCTTATCTGTAAGAAAAGGGTGACCCACAAGAATAATGATTATGAATGCTTAAAGGGTTAGTTGGAGGATAGGAGGTCTCATCACAATCCGTCCTATCATGATCATGGATATCTAGTGGTATGACATTACTATCATCTAGTCACAAAGCCAAGGTAATGGCTCTCAGTTGCATGGCTTAGAGAAAGGGGTCTCATCATGAGCCAACCTTCTCATTTCCACTAGGTATTTGTGAGTGACATTGTCATTATCTAGACACCATGCTAGCACAGTGGCCTTCAAATTTTCCTTAAATTATGAAATAAACAAAGAGTGGAAAAACAATGGGCTTGGAAAAATTACATTTCAAATGAAGGTGCCATACACCCTTTACAAAGGCACCCATGAAGGAGACACTACAACCCCATGTATGTCATGAACCCCATTCCCATTGAGTTTTAATCCTTAACCACTTCATCCACTTTATATGGATCATAGAGGGATCTCTTGGAAACACTCCTTGACCTAGGGAAATATATACCCAATAGGACACCTCATCAATCCTCCCATATCCAAGCTTGGCAAGTCACATAATGTCTTTGAGCACTTAATTGTTTGACAGGGAAATATTTGATGCACATGCTTAGGTGACTCATTTATTGACTTTATTTACTTATCATGATATTTTGACTTGATATCCTTGGAGGTCGTACTTATTTGTCTTTGCAGGACCTATTTGGTGGAAATTTTTGGAGGAACAAGCTTATCTTGGGCTTCCATGGGGCTTGAATCCCATAGGTGGATTACAAGGGCCCACATTCCAGATGAGAGAGACATACCTTCGGAGGCCTAGAAGACATTGTGGATGACATAACCTAGCCCTCACATGCGAAACATTTTTCCTAGGAGAGGCAAAATGCCACCTTTAGAGGCATGATGTCACCTAGGAGGGCTAGGGTTTGGTGGTGAGGCTATCATTCATTGGCACCAGGACGTTTTGAGGAGAATGAGAATTTGGCCATGAATAAAATTACTTGGATTATTGACATGTGGCTTTGGAAATCCTAAGTACACTCCTCCAACACCAACGACTTACTCCTATTGTCAAAATGTCCCCTAAAGGGGTGACGTCACCTTGAATTAGGGTTTTGTTTTGTGTAAAAGTAAATTTTAAGTTAGTTGTTTAATATTATTTTTGAAAAGGGAAAATATTAGGGATGTTGACCCCTAGTCATGTGGTTTACCCTAAAATTATGTGAACTTTGGAGACATTTTGTATAAATAGAGATCATAAGATCTCATTTCATAATATAACTCTTCCATTGTGAGAAGTACTTGGATGAAATTTTCGCTACCCTTGGTGATTTTGGTGCTTATCTCTTGTAGAATTTCTTATGGTGATTGTCTATTGGTTATTGGATGAGGAAGAGTGATGTGCACCCCCTAAAGGCTTTCTTTATTTACTCTTGGATGAATGTTTCATGGTAACTAGGGTTTGATATCTCATTTTCTTGGATTAGGTAAGAAAAAATTGCATATGAGATTCATTTCTTGCTTATTTTGGTTATTGTTGGTGGAAACCCTAGGGATGAGTATGTTATATACAGCCTCCATAATTTCTTCATCTCTTTGTTAAAGGTTTTAAGTATTTCTTTTTTGCAAGGGTTGTTAGGAGGAGTACGAGTGTGTATACCCTCCTAGATTTATCCGAAGTTTGGTTGGAATAACCTATGGAGTAAGAGGGTTTACACCCCTAGGGTTGTTGTTGATCTATATTGTGTTTTAAAGACTCCATTACCAAAATTTAAAGGCACAAATAGGAATTATTATTGCATTGGAGAAACAAAATATTGCATTCGGAAACATGATTTCTTGTCGTGTGAACGTTTTGCAACTTGGGTTGTGTTCCTTGTGCTTAGAGCACCTCTCAGCCACTAGGGTGTCCCCTCTAAATGGGTAGTTCTTGATGTTGTTAAAAAATTTCATCATCAGCCATAAGGGTTGCAGAAACCCTAATCTAATTGCTTGAATAACTCTCTAATCAACCATTGGAATTTACCCAAAGTTTGCACACTTATACTTCTTGGCCTAGCGCACTTTTTGGCAAAGTTTGGAGGAGCTTTAGTGGATGATTTTCTTTCTGTAATAAGTTTATTGTTACAGTCATAAGTCTTATATACATTGCTGCAGAAAGTGTTTACAACAGCCTTATATTTTCATGCTAGTATCTTGGTCTTTAATCTTGATTTTTGCTAGTGTTTAGCTAATCTATCTCTTGTATCTTTCACTTGATTTCTAGCATTTATTTAGAAACTTATTGTTCCATTTCATTGCTGATATATATTTTTACTAACATCTTCTATTAGGTACAGAAAGATTAAATTGCTTGTCCAATTGGTTATATTGCATCATATGCTTTTTTTTCTTGTGTCTCGGGCAAGTACTTCACTATCGGCAGGTCACTTCACACACTTGGAAACCCTTGAACCTTCCCAAGAATATTTCCCAAGATCATCATACCAATTAGAATTGACCTTTAGGGACATCCTCTTCATATTCATTCTTTTATGTCTCATTCCCCGTAGGTTCATCGAGATTCCCCCCTTGAGGTGACTACCTCACCTCTAAAGTGATGAGGATACCTGCCTAAGGTGACAGTGGGTATGTTCCCTCCTAGTTGTAACAAATTGGTGGTTGGGTCGGTCTTCTCCCAACCTACAACTTGTGCGATAACAGGTGCCATATGTGATCCTGCACTACTTGAAACTTTGCAGTCCCTTTCAAGGGTGATGTGATGGATGGAGGTTGATATCCATAAAGTGTCATAAATGGGGACATTTTTTATGAATTATGGAAGGATGTGTTGTACAACCATTCCTCCAAGGGAAACCACTTGACCCATTGTGTATGTTTATCATATGCAAATCAATGAAGATATCATTCTAGACATTTATTCACAATCTCAATTTGACCATCGGATTGAGGATGGTAAGATGAGATGTGAGCCAACTAAGTACCCAAACAAGAAAATAATTCACTTCAAAAATTTCCAATGAAAATTGGATCTCTATCACTTACAATTATCTTGGGGATTCCATGTAGATTTTAAATTATTTCCATGAATTTTTCCACTACTGTACTTTCTTTAGAAGGATGAGAAACAGAGAAAAAATGGCCATACTTTGTCATTTGATCCATTACTACCATGATGAAATTATTTCCTTCATATTTGGGTAAACCTATAATAAAATTCAATGAAACTTCTTACCAACATTGACTTGGTATATCTAATGGTTATAAGAGACATGTGGTCTTGATTATCTCTCTCTTATTCTATTAGCAGACCATACATTTAGCCACAAACTTTTGAACATCAATTTTAAGACCTTCCTAGAAAAATTCCTTCTTGATCCTGTGATAATTTTTCAAGAATCATGAACGTCCTCCTATAGGAGAAGTGCACAATTCCAAAAGGACCTTCTATTTGAGTTGGGAATTCTTACATAAGTATAGGTGATATTGATACCAGAACAAATCATTATTCCAGGCCCCAAGGGTTAGCTCAAGTTGTTTTTTTCCAGACGTGAAGTTATCCCCAATCGAGGAGGTCACGGGTTCAAATCTCTTGTTCCCCCTTGGGGTTAGGCCTAAACATAATCAAGGTCGATGGTTTACCCCATTTACCATCCAAAAAGTGGGGAAGTACTCAGGGTTTTTCCCTGAGATATTGTTGAAAATATAGATCAGAAACTCACTATATCAAACTTCATATTTCAACCTCCTATTAAGCTTCAACAATAAAGCAATAAACCCAATTATGAATTGTACTTAATGAGACGAAACACTGAATGACATAGATCTGAAACTAAATCAGCAATGGAAATAATTTATAACAGTAGACCAAATCACACATTTGGCACCATAAATTATGGGCAATGCCCCTTGAAGAATACACAGGAAAAATGACAGTTTAAGGAGATAATTTCTTATTCATCTCTCGGGAAAAACAAAGATTTACAACATCAATTATATTAGTATGAAATACACAGACTTATCTCACTCTCCATCACAATATCCCTCTAGAAAATAGTGTCAAACTATATTATGAACAGAATGCCTTGGTTGTACAGCCTGTACGGCCCAATACAGTCAGCAAAAATCCACAAAACTTCTAGAAAATTGTGTCAGGGAGTTGTTGTACAGTACAATACCCTGTTGTACAGAATACTCCAGCAAAATTGTCTTGGAATTCATGCCAAACTGTAACAGAGTTGGTTGCCTCAAATTTCGTGCCTTTCTCTTGTTGTACGACCCTTCCTGTAGCAGTTGTATGGACAATATTTAATGTTGCAATATCTCTAGAGATGCATGCCAATCCCTCTCCTAGGGATTCATGTCAATCTCCCTTGTTGTTTCCCTTCCCTCCAAGCTAAGAAACCTCTCTTGGAAAATGTGACCCTTCACCTTCCCTCCGAGCTCTCCTCAAGATGTGTGCTCTCTCTCTCCCTCATGAGTTGCCTTTAAGCAATTTCGAAATGTAACTATGCTAACCCTTGATCTCCCTTGAGTGACTCTTCACTTGCCCTTGAGATCAACAGTCATGACTTAATCATTCGTTGAGGTCACTTAAGTCACTAAAGTGACCCATAACATCATAAATTCACTTTTACATTTAAAAATTAAAAGACCCAACTTTATAAAATCACTTTATAAATTTACTTTATAAAAACACATTATAAAGTCTAGGGAGAAATGTGCTTGGTCACTTCTGCATGTTGGCCATCGCCTATGCAAAAGTACCTCCGAGCTACCAATTCTAACACTCCCTCTTAGCGAGAGACGTACTTTTGGTATCACCACTTGAATCTGTCTCCAACTCATCAGCTGTCATAGGTCCTCCTCCTATGCTAAAAGTCTTTTCTCCCTCTGAGCACGAAGCCACTACTCCCACTGCACTAGAAGCCTTTGTTGCTACCTATGTTGTTCCAAAAACTAAAGACATGATCCTAGGAGATTTCACACTCTTTTGAGCATCCATATGTGTTGGCTCATGCCTGCTAAGTCCTTTGAAAGTCCTGGAAGAGGACTGATCCCCAGGTATAAACTCTCTCTCCAGTGAAACCTTCCCACTCTCCAACACGAAATCTGAATCTAGAAATCCATTGGACCCCAATAAAGGTCGACCCAACAACATGTGCATCCTCTCATACTCGACACCAAGCATCATTGTTGTGTATGGAGTATCTCCCTCTGGATATAGAAATACCTGACCACGGTAGAATGCCACTCGAAATCCATCAACCTCCATAGATGACACTAAGAGTAAGTTAACCATCATCTCTGGAACATACAATACTTAGAGAACATCCAAAAATCCTCCTGACTCTAGCTGGAATTTAACACTTCCAACCCCCTTCACTACAAGTTGTGGGCTAGTACCAACAACCACACAACAATCTGAGTTTGTTTCTGAAAGACTCAAGAACACTAACATCATCCCTGTCATATTTCGGGAAGCTCCATTGTCCATGAACCACACTTCAATGTCCTCGAACACTAGGAAAACATTGCCCAAGGGACCAGTCATGAGAGAAAACCCCCTCTCATGTATCTCAACAAACTCTACAATCTTTGTTTATGCCGACACCTCTAGTTCCAGCTTCTTCTCCTTCTTTTTTGGACACTAACTAGCGTAGTGGCTAGTCTTGTGACATGCAAAGCATCTCACCTTTCTCATGTCCTTATTCTTCTCTTTTCTCTTTCCCACAAGAGAAATGTTCTCGTCGTCTGCACCATCCACTGCCCTCTCTTGAGACCCCTCCTGGATCTCCTCCTGTGTAAATTCATCCCACAATCTGCTCCAGTCAGGGAGCTTCTCTCTCCCCACCATGCACTTCACAAAAACCTCCCACTACTTGGTGAATCCTTTGAGGGTTATCCGCACCAACTCTGAGTCGAGGCTTCCTTCACTTCATGGGATCTGACATAACTATTTCTCCTAGAGAACCCTTGTGATTCTAACCTTCCACTATTGGTAGTTTGAGATCCCTTCCAACCTATCTTCATATCTGACTCTAGAAGTCATCTTTGTCTACCTGAAAAAGAACCTCTTCTTTCCCCCTTCTTCCAGGCAAATGCCCCAGCAAATCACTTGTTGTCCCAAGTTCCAAAGCTGCCCACTGAACTTAAGAGCCCTAGCTCTGATACCATGTTGAAAATATAGCTCAGAAACTCACTATATCAAACTTCAGATTTCAACCTCCTATTAAGCTTCAACAATAAAGCAATAAACCCAATTATGAATTGTACTTAATGAGTAGAAACATTGAATGACATAGATATGAAACTAAATCAATAGCAGAAATAATTTATAACATCAGACCAAATCACACATTTGGCACCATAAATTCAGGTAAATACCCCTTGAAGAATACACAGGAAAAATGATAGTTTAAAGAGATAATTTCTTATTCATCTCTTGGGAAAATCAGATATTTACAACAGCAATTATATCAGCATGCAATACATAGACTTATCTCACTCTCCAACGCAATATCCCTCTAGAAAACAGTGCCAAACTATATTTTGAACATAATGCCTTGGTTGTATGGCATGTACAGCCCAATACAGTTAGAAAAAAACCACAAAACATCTAGAAATCGTGTCAGGGAGGTGATGTATAGTACAGTACCCTACTGTACGAAATACTCCAGCAAAATTGTCTTGGAATTCATGACAAACTGTAACAAAGTTGGTGGCCTAGAATTTCTTGCCTTTCTCTTGTTGTACGACCCTTCCTATACCAGTTGTACGGACAGTATTTAATGTTGCAATATCTCTAGAGATGCATGCCAATCCCTCTCCTAGGTATGTGTGCCAATCTCCCTTGATGTTGTCGTTCCCTCCAAGCTAAGAAACCTCTCTTGGAAAATGTGACCCTTCACCTTCCCTTTGAGCTCTCCTCAAGATGTGTGCCCTCTCTCTCCCTCGTGAGCTTCATTTAAGCAATTTTGAAATGTAACTCCGCTAACCCTTAATATCCATTGAGTGACTCTTCACTTTCCCTTGAGATCAACGGTCACGACTTAATCATTCGTTGAGGTCACTTAAGTCACTAAAGTGACCCATAACATCATAAAGTCACATTTACATTTAAAAATTAAAAGACCCAACTTTAAAAAATCTCTTTATAAAGTTACTTTATAAAAAACACATTATAAAGTCACTAGGGAGAAATGTGCTCGGTCACTTTTGCATGTTGGGCATCGCCTATGCAAAACTACCTCCGAGCTACTAATTCTAATAGATATTACCTCGGAAAAAAAAAAAAAAAATTATTCAATACAAATTTATCAAATTCACTTGGTTCTTGTTGTAGTTATTGAATGATCTTCCATACCTTCTGATATTTCTTCCATTCTATTCTTTCTTCTTCCACCCAATCAAATTATGGAATAGAATATCACATAATAAACCCTAGGTTTCTTCATCTTTCCTTGAAAGTGCATCTACCACCATATTATGTTTTCATTTTTGTAGATAATTTCAAAGTCATAACCTAACATCTTTGTAACCCATGTTTGTTTCTCTTATGAAGATAATCATTTCTCCAATAAGTACTTCATACTATTATTATTTTTTCTTTACTTTGAAGTGTCTTCCTATTAGGTAAGGGCATCATTTCTTAATTGTGTGTAGTATGGCCAACATTTATTTTTCATAAATGGGTTTGATAAAGTTATTTCCTTTAAGTTGGTTGCTTTCAGAGGTAAGGGACTTTCCTTCTTGCATTAATACTAGACCAATTCCATGGCTTGACGCATCACACTCCATGATAAAGGTTTTTGTGAAGTCAGGTGTGGCCAAGACATGAGTCGTACACATAGTCTTCTTAAATTTTTAAAAATATTTGGTTGCTTCTTAAGTTCAAGAAAATGCTTCCTTATTTAATAATGATGTTAGAGGTGTTGATATTTAACCATAATTCTTCACAAACTTGCGGTAATAGCATGTCAATCCTAATAATCCTCTAAGTTTCTTCAAGGTTTTGTGGATTATCCATTCCATCATAGATTTAATTTTGTTAGAGTCCACTTTGACACCTTCATGACATATAATATGACCTAAATATTCCACTTCTTGAACTCCAAAGGCACACTTGGAAGGATTTTCATATATATGTTGTTCTTCCAATAGTTTTAATATCCTATCAACATGTTGTACATGATCTTCCCAATATTTCCTATAGATAAATATGTCATCAAAAAATACTAACATAAATTTTCTAAGGAAGTGTTTGAAAATAGAATTCATCAAGCTTTGAAATGTTGAAGGTGCATCAGTAAGTTCAAAAGGCATAACCAAAATAGCATAATGACCTCCATGTGTTCTAAAGGTTGTTTTGGGAATGTCTTCTCACCTCATTCTCATTTGATGATATCCAAAACATAGATCCAACTTAGTAAATAAAATGTATCCATGCAAATCATCTAATAATTTTTCAATGAAGGAATATGGAACTTATCTTTGATGGTCATTTTGTTGTTTTGTCTATAATCTGGACAAACATGCCATGAACCATCCTTTTTTGTAACCATCACCACTGGTGAATAGAAAGCACTTTGTCTAGGTTGAACGATGTCAACCTCTAACATTTCTTGAATCATATGCTCAATATCACTCTTTTGTGCATATGGATACTTGTAAGACCTAATGTTAGGTACTAGTATACTTCCTAGTTGCAAATTAATAGCATGGTCATGATCTCAAGCAGGTGCAAGACTCTTAGGTATCTCTCTAAATTCCTTGGAATGATTGTTCATAACTTTTTGGAAATCCACTGGAGCGGACAATATAGATGATTGAACATCTAGTAAGCACAATTGTGCAATTACACCATGGTGTCCCTATTTGAGTAATTTTTTCATGTTGTCGGATCTTATCACTTTAGAGGGCTTCCCATTGATACCTATAAGCTCAATTGCCTTTCCTTCTGAGGAAAATCTCATGAAAATATCTTGAAAATTAAGGGTCATTGTTCCCAATGATTGTAACCATTAGACCCCTAATACAACATCAACACTACCCATTTGGATTGCAATCATGGGACCATCCAATAAATTCTCCCCCCATAATGAGCTTAATATTATGACACTTCCTTGAAAAGTTTATGGTGTGTCCATCTACAATCATTACTGAAACTTTGGCGCTAGAAATACAAAGAAATTGAGAAGTTTTGATAATTTGTAATTGATGAAGTTATGGGTACTACCAGAATCATTCAACACTATTACCTTTTTATTTTTGATATATCCTTCTATATTTAGGTTTGTGGAGTACTAATTCTAGCTAATGTATGACAAGATACCGTTGGAGTAGTCTCTTCTAGTTATAGATCTTGTGATGGTTTCAATTCTTCATCTTCTTCCTTCTTCACGGTCTATGTAGAATAATTTATTCTCGTCATATTTATACCCCTTACTATACTTGTTGTCATAGTTGAAATGTAGTCCCTTTCTTCTTCTTTCATCCATTTGTTGAGGCGTTAACCTTGTCAGTTGAGTGAGGTTAGGAGAGGAAACATGGTTCTCTCTACATTTTTTAATGACCACTCTTCTAGTAGCCATATTTTTACTTTCAACTTTCCTTGCCAATCTGAAAGAATTCTCTAAGGATTTAGGTTCCAATAAAAACACCTCATATTTGATTCTCTCCTTTAAAGTGTCCATAAAGGGATCCAACAAATTATTCTCTGAGATGTTATTTACCCTAAGACTTAGTTTTTGGAATTGTTGAATGTGTTCTGTAATTGGACCTATTTGTCGAATATTTATCAATTGACTAAAGACTGTATTTTTCTTAATATCCCCATAATGTGATATCAATTCATCCATAAAAATAGACCAAAAGACAATAGAATCCTTTTTTATTTCACAAATCCATTAATACCAGACAAATTGATAATTTTATAAATAAAAGTATGCAAGAATTACCTTTTGTAAGGTTGGCACTTTATGTAGATCAAAGAATTGTTCTTACAATATCTTTTCCATCAAACGTACTCATATCAATATTGGGAATTAAGTAGTTCATTGGTGCCACATTGAACCCCCAATGATGTGTATCCTAAGATGATAAATAATCATGATTTTGGGACTCAATATTTATTTCCTCCACATTTTCATGATTTCTTTGCATCTTAATATATCCTTTAGTGACTCTTTCATCTATGGTTTGTAATAAGATGGAAGACATGGACTTTTTCAAATCTTCCATATTCTTTTCCAACTATTCCATTTGGTGAAAAATATCTTATATTTCTTCTTTAGTCATGGTTGATCTCTTTGGAGGTTTAGTTGGTAAAGTAAATTTTCGAGCACCCTTTGGAGCCATGTGAAACAATAATAATACTCTTTTTTCTCTTGATCACAAATTTTGAATTGCTAAAAATGTATCTTCCAATCAAAAGTTATGACAATTGTAATGTATGTGCCTTTCAAACCCTAATTTTGAGAATGTCTAGATGGTTGACCTTTGTCCTGATATATCTATGAAATTTAATCCCTTCTTAGTCTAAAATTTTGTCTTGTGATACTCTGATATGAATTCTTGAATAAATTTCCATTAAAATATTGTTTATTTATGTGTTTGGCACTCAATAACAAGGTCTTTAACTAAGGGGTGGAACCTACGAGGGAGGTTAATTTTTTATCCCGATTATAAAATCAAAAACAAACATTGCATGGGGACTAGGAATATCTACAAATAATCAAGTCTATGCCATGTGTTGCCACACAACCTAGCACCAAGTGCAAAGCCTTCACAAGGCACTAAGACAAGTGGAACACAGAAGATGTCACCATTGTCACCTAGGAAACAACTTCCCTCTCTTTAGTGAAGGAATAATATCCAACGCAAGGGAGGCTTCCCCAATATCCTCCAAGAATCCCTAGGAAAGACACAATCAAGTCTAGGGCCCCCTAGGGTGACTACTAACACTACTAACAAGATAAGAATAAATGAAGTGAAGGAAAGGTAATGGGAAAGATAATTTCCATATTTAAAGTGTAGAGGATTTAGACCAAGAGAATAAAATTTCCAAGTCAAATATAAATTCAATAGGACCCCAAAACATTAGGAATGAAAAAAGAGTCTAAGGATGAAGTGAAAATTTGAAGAAATGCATGAAATATCAGCATTAAACTAGTTATCATAATAGTAAGAAAACGATAACAAAAACAAAAATAAATGGTCTCTAATTGTATAAATATTATTCCAACAATAGAATACACAATTTTCAACAGTATTAAATGTATTGTTTTAGTAGTAATGAATATATAACAGCAGTAAACCAGTCAATTTCCAGGCACAATAATTCTATAACAACAGTAAAATAATCAATTTGTAGCAATAAAAGGATAACCATTTTATCATAAAATGATCCAATAAATATAAGGATAAATACTAGGTTAAATTAGGGCTTAATTTATCAACAAAATCAGAAAAATCAGCAGTAAAAATCATCCCTAAAACCCTAGAAATTTTACCTTAAATGGTTGTAATATCTTTCCAGAAAATTATTTTAGGGTTTTAGTGATGAATTTAGGGCACTAGTATTCCTAAACAACCCTAAACGTCTAGGTTTTGTCATTGGAAGTGAAAGTTGCAAGCAAATTAAAAACCCTAACCCCAACCCTAAGTAGTAAAATTCAGAAAAATTGATTGACTATTATGAAGAAAAGAATAGTGCCTACTCCTTTAGGCATATGGGGTCAAAAACAAATCCTTATTTGGGTGAATGATGTGGATGATTTTAAAGTAAATCTTAGAGGTATTCCACTAATAACCCTAGTAACTACTCTAAAATATTTGGGGGATTAAACAAGGGAATATTACTCCACTAATAAACCTCCCAAGGGTTTAGACAAATAGGGTTTGTTTTAAAGTGATCAAAAGAGGATGAAGAATCACCACTTGAGAACAACGTCAATCTAACAATTTATAATTGAACAAAACATAAGATAAAAATAATATACTTACTCAAAAAATCTTTCGTCTATGAAAACCCTAGTTTACATATCATCCAATTAGTAGAAGTTACACAAACATTAACTCCCAAAGAAAATCGTCCTCGTTAACCATACATAACATTTTTCATGAAAGAGACAAGTAGTAGTAAATATCCACAAATAGAAATGATTTGAAAGTGAGTAGTTCTTCTCTTATTTATATGATAGATCTAACACCCTTCTCACACAATACAAGCCCTAAAAATATAAAATAATGTCTTTATCTCTCATAAACCCTAGAGATAAGGAAAAAATACATCGATAATCCATGACACAATGTGGATAGGTCTCTAAAACCCCCAACGATGCCTCTACGATAAAGTAAATAAGCTCAAATGTCAATTTGTCCCATAGAATAATTCTCAAAGCTCACACTCATGGCTCTAAAATGGAACGAACCACTCCCAAATGGTGAAAAGATAGCTCAAAAGGTGAAACATTGCCTTCAAGAGGTGCAAAATTTCATCTCTAAGGGTGCCTATAACCCTCCAAAGGGTGTGATTTCATCAAAGGTGCCATGTCATCTCAAGGAGAAATCCAATGTATCATCATAGGATCCCAATCATCATCAAGGTGGAACATCAATTCTCCTAGGAAAACATCTCATCATCTTAAGGTAGTGTCCCATCTCCAAAGGATGTTATCATGCATGGAGAAATTCCATTTCATCCATCCAAGTGCAACGTTCTCAAGAAAAGTACAAACATCCTCCTCAAAAGGTAAAACATCCCATCAAACCCATCATCCTCTAGGTGGAACATCCCAACATCAATGACCTCAAGGTCCTATCCACATGTGCTAAGGGGTCTTGCAATCAGATCCATGTCATCAAATCCTGCAACGTCCTCCTAGGAATTCCAAATCAACTCCCTCAAAAAGACAAATACCTCCTCCATATATGTGGGGTAATAACCCCTCCAACATACTCCAAAGGATCCAAGTGTCATCAACCATGTACAATCATCATCAACGAGGGGATCATGTGGTCCAAGAGGCATCATGAAGGCCAAAATCAGAGTACACAATCCAAACACAACATATAAAGTGGGTCATGTTAATACAAAATTGATTAGATAGATCTCATAGAATATCCTCTTCAAACTTCACACTACCTTACAAAATTATGCAATTTTCCAAGTCTGGGCATGGGAAGTGTTACACCCCAAATTCACTGCAGTGTACTCTACATTTTTTCACAAGATGTGACCAAACTAATGAACCCAAAGTGTGATGATTTATTTGTATGTATCCATGATGGGATGACTTGATGTAAAAGTGTTGGTTATAGGTTTCCAAGATCTCCTCAAGTGGACGATCATGGCATGTTCTTTTAGTCCTCATTCTCATAGTGATTGGTTTTATTGCTTCAGCTGACTATCCTTTTGAGGTGGTAACTCCCTCTAAGTCAAGAATTTATGTCATGGGTAGGTATGTGGGCATTCTGAGGTGGATCTACTAGGATACATGATTTACAAGGCCCTAACTATTAACTTATTCTTTTGCTATGTAAAAGGTGATTACGCTTTGTAAGAGTTGTCACGCCCATGGTTTAGCACACCTATTTCACCCCACATGGACCCTCTCTTTCTTATGTATGTACCACACTTTGGACATGGGACCTTGGAGATGATTATTCACATGATTATCTAGTTTCACATTTCTCAAGGGAGTCTCACAAGTTTTGAGGCATATCACGGATTTTGAGGCATTGGTCACACTCTTCGAGGCACGAATGTGTTTCTTACCTCCACGTGGACCTCCTCTACACTTGTCATGTGTCAAATGATAGAACACCCCCTCTGGTACTTTTTTAAAGAATTTTTCTCACTACATGAGGGTCAACCTCACTTGGGGCACTTTATGACAATCATGGGGCTTTATTTGAGCCACTTGGATGATGTGGAGGTCAATTAAGTGACTTTGCACTTGAGTAAGATGACATGACACTCATCCCTTATGATGTGGATGGGATTTTGATCACCTTTTTGATTACTTGTTGAACAAATGGAAGAAGTCATCCACTTAGAGGGTTTTTATTTGACTTGGGATGAGGGCCTCCCCTCTCTTAGAGGTGGACATTGGAGCTACGATGGCCAAGGAATATTCCTTGCCAAATTTTGAGCCCCCCATGTCCTTTTCAAGAAGAACATTGTACCTTGGAGCCAAATCAACCCTCCTAAAAGCTTGATGTCACCCCTTTGTGAGGGTTTTAAACATAAAAAAAATCATTTAATTATATTTTTGACTTAGTCTCCAAGTTGTGTGGATGACAAGTTACTTTTGCTTGATTCCTTAACCTAATTTTGGGGAATAAATAATGGGAAGGAGTTGTG
>JZKD02S1675615.1:333788-346364 GCA_000966675.3 Picea glauca
GGTCTTCTTACATCCGCCTTATTCTATTTTATTGAAAGGCCTTATTAATATTGACCTTTATTACATCCGAATACATTGATATACCTATGTGCGGGTTAGGACCTTAACACTTCCTTCCTAGCATCCCACTTCAAGACCAAATCACCGGGGAGAAACTCTCTGTCTTTTGCCTTACGGTCGAATAACGTTTTCATGTTGTCTTGGTATTTCTATAACCTTTCATCTACTTCGACCTTGTGTTGTTGGACCTCAATAAGCTGGTTTATACTTCTTGTGACATGATTTGGTTCTTCTTTCTCATCTTGCCAAAGTTTTATTACGGGAAGCGCCAAACTTATGGGTAATACCACATCGGTCCGATACACCATTTGGAAAGGAGAAGTTCTGATAGATTTTTTCGTGCCTATCTGATTCACCCATAAAGTGTATTTCAAATGCACATGCCAAGATTTTTTATTCTCGTTCAACACTTTCTTGATTACATTGATCTGAATCTTGTTTGAAGACTCAGCTAGTCCATTTCCTTAAGGGTAATATGTCGTGGAATGACCGAGCATGATATTGTATTTTTGGCAAAAGATGATCATAGCCATAGACTTGAAAGCCTGGGCGTTATCTGTGACTATCTTTCAGGGGCAGCTGAATCTAGACAAAATATTGTCTTCCAGGAATTCCATTACCACCGAATTTGTTTCCCTTCTGGTTGGAATAGCCTCCACCCATTTAGTGAAGTAATCTGTGGCAATCAGGATCCATTTGTGTTGAGCACTAGAATGGGGGTTAATTTTGCTTATAAAATCTAGTCCCCATTGTTGAAAAGGGGCCTCCATTTTGACTGGAACCAACGGTAGCATTGGGAGTTTATGCTTTCCTGCGAATAGTTGGCAAGGGTTACAGGCTCTGACTTTGGCATTTATGTCTAAGAAAAGTTTTGGCCAATAATACCCTGCCCTCAGGATCTTATAAGCTGTTACCCTCCAAGCGTGATGTCCCCCACACACTCCTTCATGAAATTCGCTTATGACCCTCTCTATCTCTGATTCAACTAAACAAACCAACAGGAAACCAAGTGGGTCCTTCCAATACAATTGATTTTCGGATATACAGTACTTGACCGCATGCAATTTTAGTGTTCTGGCTTTGGATGGGGATAAGTCACTCGAGCATTTCAAGGTTAGAAGGTATGACACTATGTTTTTGTACCAATATGATGAGGAAAATTCTCTTCGATTTTGATTGCACTTGTTTGCTCATCGAGCTTGTTCATGTCCATACCCTCTTCACATTCCTGTAGGCCATTTATACCGAGTGCTCTGAAATTTGATTCGGCTAAGAGCTTAGCCAAGCCTTGACCCTTCACTAGTCTCGTTGGTTTTATCTCCAGGTCGAATTCCTGAATTTTGGCAAGCCACTGTTCCCTTTTGCCATCACTGTCGGACTGAACCAAAATATTCTTTACGGAACTGGTAGGTACGTACACAATTATTTTGGAATGTAACACATAGGTTCAGAAAGCCTTCAATGCCTTTACCATAGCATACGCTTGTTTTTCCAATATATTGTATCTAAGTTCCACGTCTCTAAGAATTTTACTAAAAAAGGATATCGGTTGCTTGAAACCTTCGTCATTTTTCTGGAGGAGTACCGCGGCAAGTGTGTGTTCGGAGGCGAATGAGAAAATAAGAAAATCCTTTAGATAATCAGGGCTTGCCAGTACGGGTGCCTCGCTTATGACTTTCTTAATGTGTGCAAACGATGCTTTGGCTTCTGCTGTCCATTTCACTTCGCTGTTCTTCTTTAGCATATCTATGATCAATTTCACGATTTCAACAAAGTTTGGGATAAATCTCCTCAAAAACATTATTTTTCCTAAAAATGACTGAATTTCTTTTACATTCCTAGGAATATTTATAGTGTCTATAGCCTCAACCCTCTTAGGATCAATTTTAATTCCGTCTCGAGATACAATATGGCCCAAGAGTTTGCCTTCTTGCATGGAAAAGTGAGACTTTTTGGGGTTTAAAGACAAACCAAATCTGCGACATTTCTCAAACGTCTGCTTGAGATGTATTAGATGATCTTCATCAGATTTAGAAAAAACAGTTAGATCATCAAGATAAATAACCACAAATTTGTCCCTTTTTCCGATGAAAGAAATATCCATAACACGTTGGAAAGTAGCACCTGCATTCATTAAACAAAAGGCATCTTGTCATACATAAAAGTACCCCAAGGGGTGGTGAAGGCTGTTTTTTCTTTATAGTGTTCATTTACGACAATTTGACTATACCCAGAGAACCCGTCGATCATCGACATCCTATTTTCCCCAACTACCTTTTCTAAAACGTGATCCATTTTGCGTAGAGGGTAGTTGTCTTTGAGGGAGGACTTATTTAGATTTCTAAAATCAACACACAGTCTAATCTCCCCACTCTTCTTTCTGACCGGGACCGGGTTTGCTACCCAATCGGAGTATCTCAGTGGTACAATTATTTTTGCATCCAAGAGCTTTTTAACTTCCCTTTCGACCACGAGCAATAAAATAGGGTTGATTTGTCTAAGTTTTTGTCTAAAGGGTTTGACACTAGGCTTCAGGGGTATCTTGTGTTTGATCACAGTGGTGTCGTAGGTTCTCAATTCTTCGTAAGACCAAGCGAAAACGTCTTTATACCACCCGAGTAAGTCTTTATACTTGCTTTTTACCTCAGGAGGAAGATACTTTGATATTTTTACCATCCTAGGCTCCTCTTTGGTCCCTATGTCATAGTCTTCAACCTCTTCTGGTTGGGGTTGTAGAGTGGATTTTAAGGGAATATCATTTTGATCGAACAGTCTCTCTAGGGGGATTAGTCCCTTCAGAATCTAATTGTTCTTTAAAACCAACATGCGATGGTTAACAAATTTTTCTTGAAACTCCTAACGATCCTCTCCCTCTTGCATAATCCAGGTATGATCATTTTGGTCCTCTTGGTCAATGTGGGTTTTGGAGAAATCACCCACCATTTCTAGGAACTTTCTGATCTGTTCGTCATCCTCGAAAACCTGCCAGTGTTGTATGTTGTTTGGTATGGATGGTCTGTGCCTTACCTCTATGTGGTAATTTAATTTGAAAGCGGTGGGGGTTACAAAAGTTGAAGCTGCTTTGGCCAGTGAATCGGCTTGCTAGTTTTCGGCCCGTGGGATGAAATAAACCTTTATCGATGAAAATAAATTTTCCATAAGATCCCAGACGCACTTTCTATAAGATCTCAATCTTGGGTGTTTGTCTTGGTATTGCCAATTTATCTGTTTCACTATCAACTCTGCATCTTCGTAAACTTCCAGGTTCTTTATGTTCAACTTCCTGGCAGCTTCCAACCCTAAGACTAAGGCTTCATACTCACATACGTTATTGGTGTAGTCTATATCCCACTGAAGCCTGTAAGAGAAAGGGATAACAAATTCATTTTCAGGTGCCACAAAAGGTAGTCCTTCACCCGCTCCTTCACATGACGAGGCACTGTCAATTTTTTTTTTCCAAATCCCAGTGCTATGCATATTTTCGTATCTCTTTATTGAGTCATTATTATCTAAGTAATTCTCTTCTACACAACTATTTATATCATCATCAAAAGACAAAATACAATTTCCTAAATCTTGATCGGCAATATAAATAGGATAATTGTTAGGATTCTGAGGATCGCTCATAGTGTAGGCTAACCTCGTTTCTCTGTATAACCGAGTAAGTTGTCCACCAAACACAAGAATTGTGGCGTAGGTCATGTCTAGTTGAAGAAAACCCCCAAGTTTGGCTCCCCACAACCTGGATAGCAGTAAACCATACTTTGGAGGTATATCGACAATAACTACATCCATCAGGACGCTTTTCACCGGAACTTGTGCAAGGGTGACTACTAAATATTTTATCATACCCATGCACTTAGCTTTTCTTGAATCGAAAGAGTAGAGATCCCCATAAGGCCTGGTGATCTCGAGGCCTAGTCTTTCCATAATAGTTTTGGGCATCACATTATGTGAGGCCACGGAGTCTAGCATGCAGTTATGTAGCAATCGATCATGCACATTCAGGGTGATATAGAAAGGAGCGACGACGTCTCTGGAACCCTCGAAATATGGACGAAAAGTGATATTGGGCTTATCATCTTCCAAGTTGATCACGTCAAAGTGACTTTCTAGATCCGAAAAACCTATCACTTTGGTTATCTGCTTTCGATATACAAGATTCTTTGCTAATTCAACCAGAGGGATTGGTATTTTTATCTTATTTATCTCATTTTTGAGGCTGAACCCTCCACTACCTTTGTCTGTTTCTTTGGTCAAAACCTCATACTCCTTCTTTCTAACTTATTTGTTTGTGTTGATTTATCACCTGTGAGTTTATTTACCGACGTATGTGTTTCATCTGTCTTGGTTTCCTTTGTTTGGGTCTCAACCTCCTTTACTTTGGGATCTGGTGAGTCTGCCCCTTTTATTTTTCTATTAGGTATCTTGGTCTCCTTTGGGGCGGGGTCATATATCTCACCTCTAGGGAGAATTTTCTTGGGTTAAGGATTCGACGTAGGTTTGGTTTCAGGCCTCAGGTTGTACCTAGGTTGGACCTCAGCCATTACAGAATCGGTCATTTCTTGACATACAACGAAATTAGTGTTGTTTATGTCATCATCTTTATTTGATGGTTGCTATGTGTTTAAGGACTTCTCGTAATTTTCTTTGTTTAAATAAGGCTGAGTGCAGTCGTCACCCAAATTTGTCAAATCTTCTTCCAAACCCTCGAAATCTTGCAGGTCATTTCCTCCTATAAAATTTTCATTTTTTAAAGGGGTTTGAATTTTCTGGTCTTCATTTTTAATTTTCCTTTGTTGATTTTGAGGATTGGGGTTTCTTCTGAATTCCCTCTTAATGAAAGGATCGGCCTTGGATTGATCTATCTCCATTCTGAAAATCTTATTCGATAACTCCTTAATTATCCTAGCCATATCATCCATTTTGTCGTCTATGGATCTATTGGACCCTGAAGGTCCCGCTTGTTCCCTAAAACGTTTGGTTTCTTGGTTTCCCGTTTCTACCTTGGTTTTCAACTTGCCAGAAGGTATCATGTTAGATTCGATTTCCATGGCATCATATTTCATTCGGGTTAAGGTAGCCCCTCTCCTTTCTCTCAAAAGAAGGGAAAAATTGGGTTCGAAGGCTCCCACGAAGGTTACCTTGGCTGCAGGTTGGGAAGGTTTAACTTCGGATGGGATCTTGTTATACAACTTGTTAAATCTTTGAATGAATTCCATAACTATTTCCGAATTCTTTTTCTTTAAAGACCCGAACTCGGTCAAATAATACAAATGGTATTTCCTTTCGCCCCATTGTCTCAGAAAGGAGTCTTCTAGGGCATCATAAGATAATATCGATCCTGCGGGTAGACTTCTAAACCAGGTTCGTACCTGTCCTTCAAAATTATGAACAAACAACCTCGAATATATGTCTTCGTGCTCAAGCCCTAGGATATTTGCGAAATGATCAAAGAAGTTTATATGTTCGGCTACGGTCAAGTCTCCTTCCCCTGTAAATTTAGGTAAGTTTTTTATGTAGTTTTCAGGAAGGTCATGAAGAGGGATGGGTAGGACCAAAGGCACATATCTCGCAGCCACTTTAGCAAAAACTCTGGGAGGCGGGGGAGGCCCTTGGCCCCCCACTCCTCCTCCTAGAGCCCCTCCACCTCCTCCTCCGTCAGTCTCCATCGGTACTACTGGATAGGAAAATGATGTGTTGTATAGAGGGTTCTGGAACACTAAAAGCGAATCTTTAGCTTCTTCGAGAGATGAAAAAACTGAAGAAGGGTGAAAAGGGATGCGAGGGATTGGCTCCTCGGATTTGCAAGAGATATAATCGAGGGAACCTGTGGGCGTGGAATATGAGTATATGGCATACTCCTCTAGACTCGGTGAGGTCTTGAAATCTAACTGAAGTGTCGGCAAGATATCAATCACTGATAAATCCACTGCGGGGTTTTTACCTTTGTGTACTTCAGAGGTTGTCGGATGTATTTCAATTTTAACCTCAGAGAGAAGTAAGGTTGGGTTGATGGTTTCGGGGGGGAACTATGTGAAGTTGAAGGTTCAAAAGAACTCTTGGTCTTGGGTTGTGGGTACTTAAGCTGGTAGACTGCAGTAGTTGTCTTAAGGGAACTTCTTGTTTTCAGTATTTTTTCGTGATCAGAAATGGGCATGGTTTGTTTACCATTCGGGTTTTTTCTGGTGTTCTTTTGACTGTATGCTAGCTTATTTAAACATGGATTCACCAAGTGAAAGATAATAAAATCCTTTAGAAGGTGTTCACTCTTTGTTCACTATCAAAGGGAGAAACTTGCAAAAATGTCGTTCTTCCCAAGTCAAAGGTTTTGTAACTTCGTCCCCGGAAACAGCGCCAGAAAGATGTTGTTCCAGAGTTTGTACTTAAGGCTTAGAAAGTACAGTGTCTATGCATCTAAAAGTGAGTAAAGGATATAAAAAAGGGGGAAGAATCAACCTTCGGGAAAGGAAGCTAAGGCTGATTTCCAGGTTGTCGCTGTCTCGCTTCCAATTGTTCCTGGATGCTTATATCCCATTCAATCGCGGCTCGTGAACATTCAAGTTCTACCTGGGTGGTGGCTGTTTTAAGTATGGTATCAAAAAGGTTCAAAGTGATATGGGTTTGGTCCCACAAGCCGGGTTCAATATTAAGCTATCTTGCAACGGGGACAACCATAGAGGAACAAGAAAATTAAATGAGAGTTTGAGGTTTTTTATGCTATCTCAATTTGATCGTATAAAAGAGAACTTTTTGAATCCAATATTGAATATAGAGTGCAAACCAAAGGCCTTTTCCCGTAACTAAGTTATCTTTTAAATAAATAATGCGAGGCTCCTATCAAGGGAGAATCTCACCCTGTAAATAGAAGAAGAAAAAGATAAGAAGAAATATGACGAAGCATAAAATATGAAGATCTAAAGAGTTCACAGGTATTGTACTTGCTAATAGCCGATACAGAGGAAAAGATGTAAATGATATAGATGACTAAAAATTGATCACCACAGTAGAGGTTTTACTAAATTGCAATGAAACATTCATCAGACATATGTATGCGAATTGAAATTGAATGTGAAATCACAGAGGAAACAAACTCATAACACAGTCTTGACGGAATCAGGAGTCTTCGGATTGCTTTGTATTAATTTTCAAAAGGAGAGAGTCTCTATTATAATCAACCAAAAAAGGTCCAGCCTTTTTTCTTTCTTCAAAGTGCATATTTATACAAATTTCTATACGCTAGAATCTCAATCGTTCCAGAGGTTTTTGGTTACAAAAAAGGAGATTAAACGTTTCAATTCTTTGTCTCTGTCCTTCTTTCGGGAAAATGGAGCACCTTCCTTTATTTTCTCTTTGAGTTCTAAAAATAGAACAGGTAGACACTTGTCATTATTTGATACCGGAAACCTGCCTTTTCACATGCTTGGTGCAAGTGACACACCTCTCCACCAACTGGGCTATCAACCTGGAAGGTTCTGCTTGATTATTTGCCTCAAAAGTGTAACAATCCTTCACTAATTGTGGCAAATTTCCTTCTACCTATCGGTCTTCGGCGCCAATAGAACATAAATGTACACTTGGTTTTACTAGCCATTTATCTACTTGGGCTATATCCGTCTAGGTTATTTGTGATATTTCAGCCAACTCTCTTTCCTCATTCTCCTTGATATTGAGCAGGTGCTTGGCTATATTGATCTGGCCCAGCGTCTCAGTGCTGCTTTCACTATCGAGACCTAACAAACTCCCATCTATGAAGCTGAAAGTTTCTTCACAAGAGTTTCTTACCTCTTTAGCTCGTTGTTTGCCTTCTGATATGTTACGCTCCCATGCCTTCAGCAAGATGTTACCTCGGGTCTGCTCTGGGATGGAAAGCCTGGAACTACTGCTCGTTTCCTTTTTTGTCGTGGCTATAACATCCTCTTGGAAAGTGACCCGAGCCGCCCCAACTTCTTTTTCTCTGAAGGAGATGTTTTCCAGTTCTTGATCAATGAGTTGGAAGTGGTTTTGAATAGTTTCCACTTTAGCAAGTAAATCTTCCTGAGCCGCTGACACTCTTTTTCAGATTTCTATGGTTTAGGATTGGAATATCCCGATATCTATCACCTGGCTTTCGGCGAAATTTAATTTGGCCTGTAACTACCCTATCAATTCTTCTTGCTGGCTTATATTTGATTGGCTAATCCGAGCCATCTGTTGTGTCTGTTCGAGATCGGATTTGAGCCGCTCAATTTCCTTTTGATCGACTGCTCTAGCTAGCTCTATACCTATGTTCGCCTGATCTCTGGCGAATGCTTTTGCTATAGTCAGTTTAGCCTCCAAAATTTTGATCAAGCGGTTTTTCCACTTCAACTGTTCTTTTAGGGACCCGACAAAATATTGTTTGGCTGTAGCAAAAGCCCCCAATGTCCCTGCTATCTGAGTTTCAAATTCCTCTTTTTTCATGGCTCTTCCATCAGCTAGGATTTTAAATTTCTTGGCTACCGTGCCTGCTTCTTGATAAAGTTCTTATTTCATAACGGCCTTTCTCTTCTTATCGAAGAAAAATTCATTCGGAGGCAACTCTTCCATAGTTATGGGTGTTAGTTCTTCGCCAAAAATCCATCTTGCATCTGGGATCCCCTTTGTGGACTATAGGGGAGTAATCAAAACTATGGAGTTGCCGATCTGCTTAGATGATTTCCCCGGGGTAACAACGAGGCTGGCTTGCTTGGAGGGTTGGGGATCTTGGCTTCCTGTTTCGGGCCCTCGGTTTGCTTCTTCTTTTCCTGGTGTTCCTCTTGGTCAAGTCATGAATCTTTGGAGCCCTTGGTTTTCGTTTGCTGTACATCTATAGTCAGCGGGTTCTTACTCTGTAAGACTGGGGGAAGGCAGCTCCACCGGTGTTCCTGAAATTTGAAGAAATCAACCATCTCCTCAGGCGACAGGGTTTGAATCCGATTTAGGACCTTGGCATAGGATCTCACCCCTTGAAAGATGTCATCATGAGGCAAATTCTCATGTTCATACCTTTTAAGGCCACAAATCGCCATGTGATTACCCACGATCCTGTGTGGGTCGTTCTTCTTGAACTCAATGTGGACCAATTTAATATCCTCCAAAGCCACTGCCTCGGCTTTTGCGTGTCCGAAATCTAATAAAGAATATGTATTCAAATGAATGGGGAAGGGCAGCCATACCTTCTTCGAAAATATTTTAAGCTCCTTGCTTATGCCACCAATCACAGTTTGCCTAGCGATTTCGCGACAAACCAAGCTATCTGGTATGAATAATGGTAGAGCATATGGGGGAACAAAGGTGTCAAAAACCCTGATGTATGAAAATTCCGCCTCTACATACCAGTCGACCACGTTGCTCAAGTTGGTGGCGATGCTATCTGAAATCCTGGGTGGTGGGTTGCCGAAGATGGAGACATGCATTGGTACCATTACCCAATTGAAATTTCGTATATGAATTCTGTGGCCTTATCTTCCCAAAGTTTTGAGTGGTAGACATGGATAGGCTCAGTCTTAGATGGAATCCAGCTCCAACTCATTATAGGGAAAGGCATCATGAAACAAACAACATCCATGATGTAGGCGAACATAAAAAATGAAGTGACCTTCCCATTAGCCCTCTGCATCCGATATTCGGTAATCCAGATGGTTAAACTATCTAACAACAATTTGGCCCAGTCGAAGGAATAACCTTCAACGACTGTATGAATCAGAGGCATCCACAGGAGAAAAAAATGTGTGGTGTCCTCCTTCCCATACAACCTACAAGTCATCATTGCTATATATTTGAATTGCGGTTCCAAGGAAGAGATTGAATAAACTCCGTTACCATCCGCCCTGAACTTTGCGGGGTGCGAGACCCAATCCTTGATCAGATCAGACAAGTTTCTGCCATATTGCTCGCATTCCTTTGGCTTAAAACCTTCCAGAAACTCGGCATTGTGTGAGACGTTTGGTGTGGGGGACAATTGGTACATTGCCTACAAATGTTCTGGTCTAAAGGTCCCAATGGTCACCTTCTGCTCGCTGATAATAGTTCTGGTCGGGATATCCACATGATCTAGCACCCATCATATCATATCATAGTAGGGAAGGATTCATGGCCTAGCCGCTATCTTATGCATCTCTGCTTGAGCGACGATTTTGTATTTGGTGGCCAATTCGTCCCTCTCATTATCATTGGAATCATCTGAACAATTCACCAATTCGGACTGCAGAACCTCAGAGACGTATGACCGGGTTCTGACAGAATCAATACTTCAGGGTGAAGTACCAGAAACAGTATCTAAGCCTTGCACTGAACTCTCAGCAATCACCTTGGATGCTTTTCATGGGTCCATGATAGAGGACTCTGAATTATCTCTCCTGTAGTAAAAATGTGGATACATACAGAAATTAGCCCGATGAGAAAAGCTTCTTTGCGCAAGATAGAAATGAAATTTGAAACAATGAAAGAAAGAACTCTATATCTCGACCATTTAAAACCTCGGTGTCCTTATGAACAGAACGGTCAAATCGTTTTTAGAGAAAGATTTAGCAATAAAAACAATATCTTTCCCTGTCACTTCACCTCATTTCAAAAAATGCCATAAATTTTGACAGGTCGTGACACAAGTTAGTGCAAAAAACATTTAAATTTACCCCGTAGATGGTGCATGTTAATATTTATATTAATGCATTGATTAATCTGACTTAGCTCCTTTAATTAGGTTTTCTTTAAACTTTAATCACCCTTTTTGGCGTTCGTCGTATCGGGAGATTTCACTCCTATCCTTCGAGCTCCTAAAACCCGAGATCGCGATGACGCAATTTAGTTAAGCAAAAACATGATCCGGATTAAGTGTTTAATTAATCAATGTTTAATTAATATCGTGATTTCGCGACTTGGGGCTACGAAGGTATATTTTCTTGGAAGAGTGAATGCCGAGTCGCGAAACCCCGACATTGTTTAACTACGGTTTAAAACGACTTACCCCTGACACTAACCCGGGTGACTTTTGAAACTATCTCACAATTTCGCCTATCAGAGTTATGACGGTAACAATTTTGGGGAGAATGATCGCCGAGATGCGAAATCCCGACAACACTTAACTAAGGTTTAAGGAACTTTACTCTCGGCACTAACCTGGGTAAGCTTTCAAGGTTGTTTCACGACTTTGCTTATTGGGGCTTGGAAACCGTGTGACTTGTAACTCCCGAAGAGCGATATCCTGAGGTATATAAAAGTACAAAATTTTGTTTAATGGTTAAAAGGTAGTGACTTAGGAGTATAATGACCCTCGCTACTTCGCATGTCGGGATTACTGAGGTTTTCAGTGGGTAAAGATCACGAAGTAAAAGGCAGTTTAAAGGCCAACCTTTGATTCTAAAAATTACATTTAAACCAGTTGAAAAAGGTGGCTCCAACATCACCCTTGAAAACTTCCTTCGTAACCTTTTTGTATTTAAAAGGAAAATAATTTAATATTGCTTTTCAATTTTTCATAACTTCCTTTTAAATAAAATTTTCTTTTTAAACTCCCTTTAAATAAAGCTCTTAAAAAAGGTTTAAATCTTAATTTAACCCCTTTTCACCCAATGAACTTTTTTTTTTGTATCAATATAATATTTGAAATGTACCCTTTTTCTTTTAAAGTTTCTCCTCTTTTCGTTTTTTAAATGTATCTTTTTTTTTTTAATCTTTATACTTTAATTAAAAAGTACCTTATCTTTTATAACCTTCCAATAAATATATATATATATATATTTTTCCTTCATATAACTTACCTTATCAAGGTAAGCCTCGATGCCTCGATTTAAATGGATTGCTTATGCTAACTCGATTTGTTGATCAACACTGACATTTTTGTATCCCCTTAACCTTAATATATACAAATATAATTCTTTAATAATCTTTTTAATTATATATTATTAAAAAAACTTTAAATATTTCTCCACTTTATCCAATATTAATCCTTCTTATTTTTTTGTACTTTTGATTCTGTATGTCATAATATTAAATTAAGATCCCTTATTTTATTTTAATTGGCTATTACTTAATGTTTGAAAAGTCACAACCTTAAATGGAAATCCCACGATTTTTTTTTTATAACTTGAATCTTCACCTTGTGAAAGCCTAGTACGGATTTAAGTACGGACTGGTAGCTGCACGGGTGAGGCAGTAAAATTCTGATGGATAACATGGATGGACATAATATTTATTATATGGTGTGTACGACAGCGATGGCGGCTGTAGTTATTGGATGTTGTACAAAATTTGTACGGTTGCTGCACACCAATGAAATTGAATCAACGATGATCCAACTGTATATCAACTTTGCAGTACAGAATTGGCGTGGCTTCTTTCCTGTATGGATCAATTTTTAGTGATTGTACCGACTTTTCGGTGGCTGTACAGAATTCGCAGGATGATGTGTGGGATGGTACAAAATCAATTTATGTTATTTATTTTTATTCTTTCCTCTATATATATGCTAGTTATAATATATATATATATATATATATATATATATATATATATATA
>JZKD02S1675615.1:346408-358858 GCA_000966675.3 Picea glauca
GTTTCTTCACTGATATTTTGAATTGCAAATGTCCAAGGGATGGTTTTTTGGTTTCTCCAAATTTGCGAATGATTACTTATTCAACAACAATTTTTTATTTTTTAAATATCAAAATGCCTAGTGTGGTCAAAGACCTAGAGTTCCCCGAACTTTGTAAGGTTGAGTGGCTAAGGACCTGCAATGATGTTTGCCAATAGAAAATTTTTGACCAAGGGTCCGATGGCCAAAGGCCAGAATCAAATTTCGCTTTGATACCAAATGAGACGAACAAAGTTCGTCATGCACAAATAATCCAAAATATCTGGAATATAGTAATCGAATCCATATGGACAAATATATATGTAATAAGAATGAATAGTAAGATATATACAATTGAGAATGAGGGCTCGTTTATATACCCACGTAGGGGTGCCCTTAACCAATAGTCATGTCCATTGAGACATGTCCTTTCGATATTAATAATAATTATTTATAATTAATTATTATGTTATGAATATCTATTTATGTGATATTTATGTTCATAACAAAACCCTAGCTTTAGGGTTTCACCAATTCTGATTTTTATTGCTGTAATTTAATTTTCAGAATTAGTAAACCTCTTAATGAACCGCATAACATTAGATAGAACATTATAACACAATACAAATAGGGTCAATTTTCCTCCTTAGGTTTAGATATCAACAATGAAGCATAAACTGATGGATGAAAGTGTCTAGGAAATGAAAGTAAGTTGTTAACTTTGCATTAGAAAATGGAATAAATATTTTTGACGGTATATATTTTATATCATTTTTGTATTTTATATGATATAGAAGCAAATAATTGAATTTTTAAGGTTTTGTGTGGTTAATTGTTGGGAGTTAAGCTTAGTGCCTTGTCTCCACTTAGGACTTATGGGATCAAGAAGTTTGGTCCTTGAATTGGTTATCAATATTTATGGATTAGAATGAGAGACTAGGGCCTCAAAGCTAGTAGTATCTCGTCTAATCAAGACAAACCATGAAACCAAGGCCCTACAAGAAGGGTTTCCTCAAGGAATAGCCTTCACCGGCAATATCAACCAAAGACTTGAAAATAATACTTAACTCCCTTGCTAAAGAGTATATAACTAATCAGGATAAGAGATAAGCACTAACCAAATCATTTTAGGGAAGATGGAAGAGATACAAACCCTAGACGTCCTCCCTCCAAGTAGTCAATAACTCCTCAATGGATCAATCTTGTTAGTTTTAGTAGAATCTTAAGCATTCACAATAGCCTTTAAAAATACCAAGAAAGAAAGAGCTCCAAGAATTGACACCAAGAAACACCAAATAAAGATTTATTAATGGCTTCATTGATCTCCAACAATTCACAACAATTTGGAATGATAGGAGTGTCTTTATTTATAGATGATTCTCACAACTCCTTCCCATTATTTATTCCCCAAAATTAGGTTAAGGAATCAAGCAAAAGTAACTTGTCATCCACACAACTTGGAGACTAAGTCAAAAATATAATTAAATGATTTTTTTTATGTTTAAAACCCTCACAAAGGGGTGACATCAAGCTTTTAGGAGGGTTGATTTGGCTCCAAGGTACAATGTTCTTCTTGAAAAGGACATGGGGGGCTCAAAATTTGGCAAGGAATATTCCTTGGCCATCGTAGCTCCAATGTCCACCTCTAAGAGAGGGGAGGCCCTCATCCCAAGTCAAATAAAAACCCTCTAAGTGGATGACTTCTTCCATTTGTTCAACAAGTAATCAAAAAGGTGATCAAAATCCCATCCACATCATAAGGGATGAGTGTCATGTCATCTTACTCAAGTGCAAAGTCACTTAATTGACCTCCACATCATCCAAGTGGCTCAAATAAAGCCCCATGATTGTCATAAAGTGCCCCAAGTGAGGTTGACCCTCATGTAGTGAGAAAAATTCTTTAAAAAAGTACCAGAGGGGGTGTTCTATCATTTGACACATGACAAGTGTAGAGGAGGTCCACGTGGAGGTAAGAAACACATTCGTGCCTCGAAGAGTGTGACCAATGCCTCAAAATCCGTGATATGCCTCAAAACTTGTGAGACTCCCTTGAGAAATGTGAAACTAGATAATCATGTGAATAATCATCTCCAAGGTCCCATGTCCAAAGTGTGGTACATACATAAGAAAGAGAGGGTCCATGTGGGGTGAAATAGGTGTGCTAAACCATGGGCGTGACAACTCTTACAAAGCGTAATCACCTTTTACATAGCAAAAGAATAAGTTAATAGTTAGGGCCTTGTAAATCATGTATCCTAGTAGATCCACCTCAGAATGCCCACATACCTACCCATGACATAAATTCTTGACTTAGAGGGAGTTACCACCTCAAAAGGATAGTCAGCTGAAGCAATAAAACCAATCACTATGAGAATGAGGACTAAAAGAACATGCCATGATCGTCCACTTGAGGAGATCTTGGAAACCTATAACCAACACTTTTACATCAAGTCATCCCATCATGGATACATACAAATAAATCATCACACTTTGGGTTCATTAGTTTGGTCACATCTTGTGAAAAAATGTAGAGTACACTGCAGTGAATTTGGGGTGTAACACTTCCCATGCCCAGACTTGGAAAATTGCATAATTTTGTAAGGTAGTGTGAAGTTTGAAGAGGATATTCTATGAGATCTATCTAATCAATTTTGTATTAACATGACCCACTTTATATGTTGTGTTTGGATTGTGTACTCTGATTTTGGCCTTCATGATGCCTCTTGGACCACATGATCCCCTCGTTGATGATGATTGTACATGGTTGATGACACTTGGATCCTTTGGAGTATGTTGGAGGGGTTATTACCCCACATATATGGAGGAGGTATTTGTCTTTTTGAGGGAGTTGATTTGGAATTCCTAGGAGGACGTTGCAGGATTTGATGACATGGATCTGATTGCAAGACCCCTTAGCACATGTGGATAGGACCTTGAGGTCATTGATGTTGGGATGTTCCACCTAGAGGATGATGGGTTTGATGGGATGTTTTACCTTTTGAGGAGGATGTTTGTACTTTTCTTGAGAACGTTGCACTTGGATGGATGAAATGGAATTTCTCCATGCATGATAACATCCTTTGGAGATGGGACACTACCTTAAGATGATGAGATGTTTTCCTAGGAGAATTGATGTTCCACCTTGATGATGATTGGGATCCTATGATGATACATTGGATTTCTCCTTGAGATGACATGGCACCTTTGATGAAATCACACCCTTTGGAGGGTTATAGGCACCCTTAGAGATGAAATTTTGCACCTCTTGAAGGCAATGTTTCACCTTTTGAGCTATCTTTTCACCATTTGGGAGTGGTTCGTTCCATTTTAGAGCCATGAGTGTGAGCTTTGAGAATTATTCTATGGGACAAATTGACATTTGAGCTTATTTACTTTATCGTAGAGGCATCGTTGGGGGTTTTAGAGACCTATCCACATTGTGTCATGGATTATCGATGTATTTTTTCCTTATCTCTAGGGTTTATGAGAGATAAAGACATTATTTTATATTTTTAGGGCTTGTATTGTGTGAGAAGGGTGTTAGATCTATCATATAAATAAGAGAAGAACTACTCACTTTCAAATCATTTCTATTTGTGGATATTTACTACTACTTGTCTCTTTCATGAAAAATGTTATGTATGGTTAACGAGGACGATTTTCTTTGGGAGTTAATGTTTGTGTAACTTCTACTAATTGGATGATATGTAAACTAGGGTTTTCATAGACGAAAGATTTTTTGAGTAAGTATATTATTTTTATCTTATGTTTTGTTCAATTATAAATTGTTAGATTGACGTTGTTCTCAAGTGGTGATTCTTCATCCTCTTTTGATCACTTTAAAACAAACCCTATTTGTCTAAACCCTTGGGAGGTTTATTAGTGGAGTAATATTCCCTTGTTTAATCCCCCAAATATTTTAGAGTAGTTACTAGGGTTATTAGTGGAATACCTCTAAGATTTACTTTAAAATCATCCACATCATTCACCCAAATAAGGATTTGTTTTTGACCCCATATGCCTAAAGGAGTAGGCACTATTCTTTTCTTCATAATAGTCAATCAATTTTTCTGAATTTTACTACTTAGGGTTGGGGTTAGGGTTTTTAATTTGCTTGCAACTTTCACTTCCAATGACAAAACCTAGACGTTTAGGGTTGTTTAGGAATACTAGTGCCCTAAATTCATCACTAAAACCCTAAAATAATTTTCTGGAAAGATATTACAACCATTTAAGGTAAAATTTCTAGGGTTTTAGGGATGATTTTTACTGCTGATTTTTCTGATTTTGTTGATAAATTAAGCCCTAATTTAACCTAGTATTTATCCTTATATTTATTGGATCATTTTATGATAAAATGGTTATCCTTTTATTGCTACAAATTGATTATTTTACTGTTGTTATAGAATTATTGTGCCTGGAAATTGACTGGTTTACTGCTGTTATATATTCATTACTACTAAAACAATACATTTAATACTGTTGAAAATTGTGTATTCTATTGTTGGAATAATATTTATACAATTAGAGACCATTTATTTTTGTTTTTGTTATCGTTTTCTTACTATTATGATAACTAGTTTAATGCTGATATTTCATGCATTTCTTCAAATTTTCACTTCATCCTTAGACTCTTTTTTCATTCCTAATGTTTTGGGGTCCTATTGAATTTATATTTGACTTGGAAATTTTATTCTCTTGGTCTAAATCCTCTACACTTTAAATATGGAAATTATCTTTCCCATTACCTTTCCTTCACTTCATTTATTCTTATCTTGTTAGTAGTGTTAGTAGTCACCCTAGGGGGCCCTAGACTTGATTGTGTCTTTCCTAGGGATTCTTGGAGGATATTGGGGAAGCCTCCCTTGCGTTGGATATTATTCCTTCACTAAAGAGAGGGAAGTTGTTTCCTAGGTGACAATGGTGACATCTTCTGTGTTCCACTTGTCTTAGTGCCTTGTGAAGGCTTTGCACTTGGTGCTAGGTTGTGTGGCAACACATGGCATAGACTTGATTATTTGTAGATATTCCTAGTCCCCATGCAATGTTTGTTTTTGATTTTATAATCGGGATAAAAAATTAACCTCCCTCGTAGGTTCCACCCCTTAGTTAAAGACCTTGTTATTGAGTGCCAAACACATAAATAAACAATATTTTAATGGAAATTTATTCAAGAATTCATATCAGAGTATCACAAGACAAAATTTTAGACTAAGAAGGGATTAAATTTCATAGATATATCAGGACAAAGGTCAACCATCTAGACATTCTCAAAATTAGGGTTTGAAAGGCACATACATTACAATTGTCATAACTTTTGATTGGAAGATACATTTTTAGCAATTCAAAATTTGTGATCAAGAGAAAAAAGAGTATTATTATTGTTTCACATGGCTCCAAAGGGTGCTCGAAAATTTACTTTACCAACTAAACCTCCAAAGAGATCAACCATGACTAAAGAAGAAATATAAGATATTTTTCACCAAATGGAATAGTTGGAAAAGAATATGGAAGATTTGAAAAAGTCCATGTCTTCCATCTTATTACAAACCATAGATGAAAGAGTCACTAAAGGATATATTAAGATGCAAAGAAATCATGAAAATGTGGAGGAAATAAATATTGAGTCCCAAAATCATGATTATTTATCATCTTAGGATACACATCATTGGGGGTTCAATGTGGCACCAATGAACTACTTAATTCCCAATATTGATATGAGTACGTTTGATGGAAAAGATATTGTAAGAACAATTCTTTGATCTACATAAAGTGCCAACCTTACAAAAGGTAATTCTTGCATACTTTTATTTATAAAATTATCAATTTGTCTGGTATTAATGGATTTGTGAAATAAAAAAGGATTCTATTGTCTTTTGGTCTATTTTTATGGATGAATTGATATCACATTATGGGGATATTAAGAAAAATACAGTCTTTAGTCAATTGATAAATATTCGACAAATAGGTCCAATTACAGAACACATTCAACAATTCCAAAAACTAAGTCTTAGGGTAAATAACATCTCAGAGAATAATTTGTTGGATCCCTTTATGGACACTTTAAAGGAGAGAATCAAATATGAGGTGTTTTTATTGGAACCTAAATCCTTAGAGAATTCTTTCAGATTGGCAAGGAAAGTTGAAAGTAAAAATATGGCTACTAGAAGAGTGGTCATTAAAAAATGTAGAGAGAACCATGTTTCCTCTCCTAACCTCACTCAACTGACAAGGTTAACGCCTCAACAAATGGATGAAAGAAGAAGAAAGGGACTACATTTCAACTATGACAACAAGTATAGTAAGGGGTATAAATATGACGAGAATAAATTATTCTACATAGACCGTGAAGAAGGAAGAAGATGAAGAATTGAAACCATCACAAGATCTATAACTAGAAGAGACTACTCCAACGGTATCTTGTCATACATTAGCTAGAATTAGTACTCCACAAACCTAAATATAGAAGGATATATCAAAAATAAAAAGGTAATAGTGTTGAATGATTCTGGTAGTACCCATAACTTCATCAATTACAAATTATCAAAACTTCTCAATTTCTTTGTATTTCTAGCGCCAAAGTTTCAGTAATGATTGTAGATGGACACACCATAAACTTTTCAAGGAAGTGTCATAATATTAAGCTCATTATGGGGGGAGAATTTATTGGATGGTCCCATGATTGCAATCCAAATGGGTAGTGTTGATGTTGTATTAGGGGTCTAATGGTTACAATCATTGGGAACAATGACCCTTAATTTTCAAGATATTTTCATGAGATTTTCCTCAGAAGGAAAGGCAATTGAGCTTATAGGTATCAATGGGAAGCCCTCTAAAGTGATAAGATCCGACAACATGAAAAAATTACTCAAATAGGGACACCATGGTGTAATTGCACAATTGTGCTTACTAGATGTTCAATCATCTATATTGTCCGCTCCAGTGGATTTCCAAAAAGTTATGAACAATCATTCCAAGGAATTTAGAGAGATACCTAAGAGTCTTGCACCTGCTTGAGATCATGACCATGCTATTAATTTGCAACTAGGAAGTATACTAGTACCTAACATTAGGTCTTACAAGTATCCATATGCACAAAAGAGTGATATTGAGCATATGATTCAAGAAATGTTAGAGGTTGACATCGTTCAACCTAGACAAAGTGCTTTCTATTCACCAGTGGTGATGGTTACAAAAAAGGATGGTTCATGGCATGTTTGTCCAGATTATAGACAAAACAACAAAATGACCATCAAAGATAAGTTCCATATTCCTTCATTGAAAAATTATTAGATGATTTGCATGGATACATTTTATTTACTAAGTTGGATCTATGTTTTGGATATCATCAAATGAGAATGAGGTGAGAAGACATTCCCAAAACAACCTTTAGAACACATGGAGGTCATTATGCTATTTTGGTTATGCCTTTTGAACTTACTGATGCACCTTCAACATTTCAAAGCTTGATGAATTCTATTTTCAAACACTTCCTTAGAAAATTTATGTTAGTATTTTTTGATGACATATTTATCTATAGGAAATATTGGGAAGATCATGTACAACATGTTGATAGGATATTAAAACTATTGGAAGAACAACATATATATGAAAATCCTTCCAAGTGTGCCTTTGGAGTTCAAGAAGTGGAATATTTAGGTCATATTATATGTCATGAAGGTGTCAAAGTGGACTCTAACAAAATTAAATCTATGATGGAATGGATAATCCACAAAACCTTGAAGAAACTTAGAGGATTATTAGGATTGACATGCTATTACCGCAAGTTTGTGAAGAATTATGGTTAAATATCAACACCTCTAACATCATTATTAAATAAGGAAGCATTTTCTTGAACTTAAGAAGCAACCAAATATTTTTAAAAATTTAAGAAGACTATGTGTACGACTCATGTCTTGGCCACACCTGACTTCACAAAAACCTTTATCATGGAGTGTGATGCGTCAAGCCATGGAATTGGTCTAGTATTAATGCAAGAAGGAAAGTCCCTTACCTCTGAAAGCAACCAACTTAAAGGAAATAACTTTATCAAACCCATTTATGAAAAATAAATGTTGGCCATACTACACACAATTAAGAAATGATGCCCTTACCTAATAGGAAGACACTTCAAAGTAAAGAAAAAATAATAATAGTATGAAGTACTTATTGGAGAAATGATTATCTTCATAAGAGAAACAAACATGGGTTACAAAGATGTTAGGTTATGACTTTGAAATTATCTACAAAAATGAAAACATAATATGGTGGTAGATGCACTTTCAAGGAAAGATGAAGAAACCTAGGGTTTATTATGTGATATTCTATTCCATAATTTGATTGGGTGGAAGAAGAAAGAATAGAATGGAAGAAATATCAGAAGGTATGGAAGATCATTCAATAACTACAACAAGAACCAAGTGAATTTGATAAATTTGTATTGAATAATTTTTTTTTTTTTTTTCCGAGGTAATATCTATTAGAATTAGTAGCTCGGAGGTAGTTTTGCATAGGCGATGCCCAACATGCAAAAGTGACCGAGCACATTTCTCCCTAGTGACTTTATAATGTGTTTTTTATAAAGTAACTTTATAAAGAGATTTTTTAAAGTTGGGTCTTTTAATTTTTAAATGTAAATGTGACTTTATGATGTTATGGGTCACTTTAGTGACTTAAGTGACCTCAACGAATGATTAAGTCGTGACCGTTGATCTCAAGGGAAAGTGAAGAGTCACTCAATGGATATTAAGGGTTAGCGGAGTTACATTTCAAAATTGCTTAAATGAAGCTCACGAGGGAGAGAGAGGGCACACATCTTGAGGAGAGCTCAAAGGGAAGGTGAAGGGTCACATTTTCCAAGAGAGGTTTCTTAGCTTGGAGGGAACGACAACATCAAGGGAGATTGGCACACATACCTAGGAGAGGGATTGGCATGCATCTCTAGAGATATTGCAACATTAAATACTGTCCGTACAACTGGTATAGGAAGGGTCGTACAACAAGAGAAAGGCAAGAAATTCTAGGCCACCAACTTTGTTACAGTTTGTCATGAATTCCAAGACAATTTTGCTGGAGTATTTCGTACAGTAGGGTACTGTACTATACATCACCTCCCTGACACGATTTCTAGATGTTTTGTGGTTTTTTTCTAACTGTATTGGGCTGTACATGCCATACAACCAAGGCATTATGTTCAAAATATAGTTTGGCACTGTTTTCTAGAGGGATATTGCGTTGGAGAGTGAGATAAGTCTATGTATTGCATGCTGATATAATTGCTGTTGTAAATATCTGATTTTCCCAAGAGATGAATAAGAAATTATCTCTTTAAACTATCATTTTTCCTGTGTATTCTTCAAGGGGTATTTACCTGAATTTATGGTGCCAAATGTGTGATTTGGTCTGATGTTATAAATTATTTCTGCTATTGATTTAGTTTCATATCTATGTCATTCAATGTTTCTACTCATTAAGTACAATTCATAATTGGGTTTATTGCTTTATTGTTGAAGCTTAATAGGAGGTTGAAATCTGAAGTTTGATATAGTGAGTTTCTGAGCTATATTTTCAACATGGTATCAGAGCTAGGGCTCTTAAGTTCAGTGGGCAGCTTTGGAACTTGGGACAACAAGTGATTTGCTGGGGCATTTGCCTGGAAGAAGGGGGAAAGAAGAGGTTCTTTTTCAGGTAGACAAAGATGACTTCTAGAGTCAGATATGAAGATAGGTTGGAAGGGATCTCAAACTACCAATAGTGGAAGGTTAGAATCACAAGGGTTCTCTAGGAGAAATAGTTATGTCAGATCCCATGAAGTGAAGGAAGCCTCGACTCAGAGTTGGTGCGGATAACCCTCAAAGGATTCACCAAGTAGTGGGAGGTTTTTGTGAAGTGCATGGTGGGGAGAGAGAAGCTCCCTGACTGGAGCAGATTGTGGGATGAATTTACACAGGAGGAGATCCAGGAGGGGTCTCAAGAGAGGGCAGTGGATGGTGCAGACGACGAGAACATTTCTCTTGTGGGAAAGAGAAAAGAGAAGAATAAGGACATGAGAAAGGTGAGATGCTTTGCATGTCACAAGACTAGCCACTACGCTAGTTAGTGTCCAAAAAAGAAGGAGAAGAAGCTGGAACTAGAGGTGTCGGCATAAACAAAGATTGTAGAGTTTGTTGAGATACATGAGAGGGGGTTTTCTCTCATGACTGGTCCCTTGGGCAATGTTTTCCTAGTGTTCGAGGACATTGAAGTGTGGTTCATGGACAATGGAGCTTCCCGAAATATGACAGGGATGATGTTAGTGTTCTTGAGTCTTTCAGAAACAAACTCAGATTGTTGTGTGGTTGTTGGTACTAGCCCACAACTTGTAGTGAAGGGGGTTGGAAGTGTTAAATTCCAGCTAGAGTCAGGAGGATTTTTGGATGTTCTCTAAGTATTGTATGTTCCAGAGATGATGGTTAACTTACTCTTAGTGTCATCTATGGAGGTTGATGGATTTCGAGTGGCATTCTACCGTGGTCAGGTATTTCTATATCCAGAGGGAGATACTCCATACACAACAATGATGCTTGGTGTCGAGTATGAGAGGATGCACATGTTGTTGGGTCGACCTTTATTGGGGTCCAATGGATTTCTAGATTCAGATTTCGTGTTGGAGAGTGGGAAGGTTTCACTGGAGAGAGAGTTTATACCTGGGGATCAGTCCTCTTCCAGGACTTTCAAAGGACTTAGCAGGCATGAGCCAACACATATGGATGCTCAAAAGAGTGTGAAATCTCCTAGGATCATGTCTTTAGTTTTTGGAACAACATAGGTAGCAACAAAGGCTTCTAGTGCAGTGGGAGTAGTGGCTTCGTGCTCAGAGGGAGAAAAGACTTTTAGCATAGGAGGAGGACCTATGACAGCTGATGAGTTGGAGACAGATTCAAGTGGTGATACCAAAAGTACGTCTCTCGCTAAGAGGGAGTGTTAGAATTGGTAGCTCGGAGGTACTTTTGCATAGGCGATGGCCAACATGCAGAAGTGACCAAGCACATTTCTCCCTAGACTTTATAATGTGTTTTTATAAAGTAAATTTATAAAGTGATTTTATAAAGTTGGGTCTTTTAATTTTTAAATGTAAAAGTGAATTTATGATGTTATGGGTCACTTTAGTGACTTAAGTGACCTCAACGAATGATTAAGTCATGACTGTTGATCTCAAGGGCAAGTGAAGAGTCACTCAAGGGAGATCAAGGGTTAGCATAGTTACATTTCGAAATTGCTTAAAGGCAACTCATGAGGGAGAGAGAGAGCACACATCTTGAGGAGAGCTCGGAGGGAAGGTGAAGGGTCACATTTTCCAAGAGAGGTTTCTTAGCTTGGAGGGAAGGGAAACAACAAGGGAGATTGACATGAATCCCTAGGAGAGGGATTGGCATGCATCTCTAGAGATATTGCAACATTAAATATTGTCCATACAACTGCTACAGGAAGGGTCGTACAACAAGAGAAAGGCACGAAATTTGAGGCAACCAACTCTGTTACAGTTTGGCATGAATTCCAAGACAATTTTGCTGGAGTATTCTGTACAACAGGGTATTGTACTGTACAACAACTCCCTGACACAATTTTCTAGAAGTTTTGTGGATTTTTGCTGACTGTATTGGGCCGTACAGGCTGTACAACCAAGGCATTCTGTTCATAATATAGTTTGACACTATTTTCTAGAGGGATATTGTGATGGAGAGTGAGATAAGTCTGTGTATTTCATACTAATATAATTGATGTTGTAAATCTTTGTTTTTCCCGAGAGATGAATAAGAAATTATCTCCTTAAACTGTCATTTTTCCTGTGTATTCTTCAAGGGGCATTGCCCATAATTTATGGTGCCAAATGTGTGATTTGGTCTACTGTTATAAATTATTTCCATTGCTGATTTAGTTTCAGATCTATGTCATTCAGTGTTTCGTCTCATTAAGTACAATTCATAATTGGGTTTATTGCTTTATTGTTGAAGCTTAATAGGAGGTTGAAATATGAAGTTTGATATAGTGAGTTTCTGATCTATATTTTCAACAATATCTCAGGGAAAAACCCTGAGTACTTCCCCACTTTTTGGATGGTAAATGGGGTAAACCATCGACCTTGATTATGTTTAGGCCTAACCCCAAGGGGGAACAAGAGATTTGAACCCGTGACCTCCTCGATTGGGGATAACTTCACGTCTGGAAAAAAACAACTTGAGCTAACCCTTGGGGCCTGGAATAATGATTTGTTCTGGTATCAATATCACCTATACTTATGTAAGAATTCCCAACTCAAATAGAAGGTCCTTTTGGAATTGTGCACTTCTCCTATAGGAGGACGTTCATGATTCTTGAAAAATTATCACAGGATCAAGAAGGAATTTTTCTAGGAAGGTCTTAAAATTGATGTTCAAAAGTTTGTGGCTAAAT
>JZKD02S1675616.1:0-12579 GCA_000966675.3 Picea glauca
CCATGAGATGCACTGCCTCTTGACATGTTCTACTGTCTACATCTGAAGGCTCTATTCATATGGTCCGACAGCTGGGACCTGGAAAAATATTCCATTTCCAGCTTAAAATCTTTTTGGTAAACCTTTGCTTAGATCCAATTCAACGCAGATCATAGCACAGGTATAGAGTTGGTATTTCTTAAAATTTCTGTCACAGGTAATGAACCTGTCCAGAGTGCTCCCAATTTGCATCAGGACTCCTCAGTCAGGTAAACAAGATTTTAGTTCGGAAGATTACGAAACTCTCATATAATTTTTCATGAAAACCACGAAAGTTAAGTTCTATAAAAGTAGATTTATCACAATAATATGTTGAAAGTTGAACCGTGCTCTCTAACTACAACAAAATTTAATAGAATGAGATGGGACACCCAATCCGCAGATCAAGGTTTACGTTATAAAGAAACAAAGTGAGAAAAGCAGAATTCATTGAAACGGCCCAGGCAATGGGACACGATCACTGAAAATCTTCAGTAATGTAGAATAACAGCTGAAAGTTTGACATCTGACGCGTTGATATAACGAGAACCAGTCAAATTCACCCGTTGAAAATAAACTAGCACAGCCGCTAACTCGCGGCTGAGAACGTTGAAAGGTTGAAAGGTATCCGTAATTTGTCTGTGGTAATATGAAATTTTTGGCTGCGCAGTTTAATTCTACTTAATCACTTAAACGTGGCATTCACATATCCTTACAGTAATTTTTTAATGTGATTAGGTAAATGTTAAAAAGTTAACATGTTAACTGATGCCTTGATAAATGCAAGAAAGTTATGAATAATAAATCTGACCCATTGATTTTGGAGGACTACTAAGAATATACCAGCATCTTCAATGCATAGCCATTAGATTAGGATTAAGATTAAATAAAGTTAAAACATCATTAATTGTGCCCATTTTCAATAGATATACGCTTTTCGGCTTAATAAAATAAATATGCCACTACTACCGAATCGAGGCGTGAGCCGATGCAAGATTTGCTTAATATTTTCATAGACGCGGACAACAATAATCGCTCAATATTCGAAATACAGAGATAGAATGCAGAGCCGATCTGAGCTAAACACCTAGAACGTAACCTAAATTGTTGAAAATATCTTGTGACGTTCCACTAAAATTTGTCGAGTTAAAGGAATGTTATCTTCGCCTGAGACAGACGAAAAATGCAAATCTAAACAAATAACTCAAGGAAAATGTTGAAGACGTCCGAAATTTCTGAAAATATTTCACTCGAATCTTTGTAAATTAAAAACCTGCACAAAATTGAGGAAGTGAATTTCCAAGAAAATCACAGATACTGAAAGAAAGTTGTAAAAAGAATCAATTTGCGGTATACAAAAAGGCTCAAATAATAATCCCAAATGTAAACAAAATCACAGATAGTATGATGAAGCCAGCTGAAATAAGCATAAAAATTGCACGCAAGACACGAAAAGAAACACAGAGACGTCAAAACATCTTCCGTCGTGAAAGAGATCCTCAAAATAGTCCACAAAAGGGCAAAATGAACATGAAATCTCAAATATCAAGTAAAATTCACTAACACGACCGTAAAGATCAAACTCGGATTTGGCACACGCATCACCTACGACGAAAAGTCACGCATAATCCACAAAGAAATGCCTGATAAAACCATGGAATCACAAACATCACACCATTTCTCATGGCAAGCCCAGAAATTAAACTCCTCTTAACAATAAACAAAAACCAAAGCCATTTCCGTCAAACTTTTTTCTAAAGGAGACTCAAAATGACCAGCAGAAACATGGAATTCGAAATACCTAAAGACAGCATAAAATTTCTGTGAAATAAATTCAAATCCGAACAGAAATAAATAAGGGCAGAAAGCACATCGGAACTTAAATATCAAGTTAAATTTACTAACACGGCCGTCAAGATCAAATCTTGATAACGAGAGAGAAAATTTGAACGCACGCACGTCACCTGCGACGAAAATCTACCCATAACCCACAAAGAAATGCCCGATAAAACCATGAAATCGCAAACATGGCGCCAGTTCTTATCACAACCCCGGAAATTAAACTCCTCTTGACAAGAAACAAAATCTAAAACCATTTACATCGATTTATTTGGCCCAAAAGAAACAGGGAATTCAAAATAACGAAAAAAAAAACATAAAAATTCCTTAAAATTTTTTGAAAATCACAGAAACCAACCTGAAGAGTCGCAGCCATGGCCACCAGAACCGTTAAACAGAACAATAATCTCGATGCCATTGCCGCTTCCTGTTTGCAGCACTGCTTCCCTTGTTAGCTGAGAACAATCTCTGGCCCTTTGTCCTTTAAATCTCCTGGGCTACCACAACGCGCCCGGTTCCCAGCCGGTCGCTGACGGACTCGTGGCCTTATCTAGATGGCCCCATAACAAGTTTCTTCACCAGGCTTCTTTCCTGAAAGTAAGGGATCGTAGACAGCCGAGGCAGTGGCCAATGAAATCTCTCTGTGGCGTTCGATGGCTGACGTAATGGCCTTTTCTTTGTCTGTTTTGCCCCTTTTTTGGGTTTTATTTTGGCCGTTTTGGTGGAATTTTGGGTTTATTTAAGAAGTTGAGACGTAAATGCTTGTGTGTTTAAACTACTCCAATTTAAACTCAGCTCACCACCAAATAATTCACCGTTTACCTTAAGCTGAATTTTATTATCACACACTATATATAGAGTCCAATCACGCAAAGTTTAACTCTGGAGTGCGGAACACTTCAATTCTTTTTACGTGTGTATAATTAAAGGGGAATGGTCTCTTTCCTTCGCATGTGTATTAAACATGCGTGTGAGATTGTTATATCCCAGTATTGCGTGAAGATGCTTTGTTTACAAATATTATGATAAAGGTGAAGTGACGTGACAGGCAAGTGCTCTTTTATTATGTTCCCAACTTCTTTGTCTTCACGCTCATTATGAATTGAATGAGTAACGGTCCTTTTCACACTTTTTGTAAGAATAAGAATCTTGTCATTAAGATTTATATGCCCATGAATCCATATATCACTCCTAACATGGGATCAAATTTGGGCGACATTCAAATTCATCAGGATTATAATACTTTAATTTTTTTTAATAAATAATAATAATAGTAATACTTTAATTTTTTTAATAAATAATAATAATAATAGAAGAAGAAGATATGAGATGATGTTTCTTTTTTAAAGTTTATTAATAATTCTAATGATAATAGTAGGGATTATAAAGTACAATGTTTCATTTATAAGAGTTGGGATCATAAAGTATAATGTTTCACTGTTTTTTTCCACATAAAAATTAAGCTTTATATTAATAAAAATATAAACAGGTCTTTATAAAAAGTATTTCATAGTTCTTGACATAATCACCCTCACTACTATCACCGATAAATCATCCAAAAAAACAAGGAAAGAGTAACAAAGATACTACTTTTAATTGTCATCATCAACAAAGTTTACTAGAGTCAACTCTATCCATAGAGTGTTATTGACTAATGCTTATCACAAAAAAGGAAAACACTATAAGATATTAGTCTAATACAGATCCAGAAACTGGAGAGGACCCTCACGTTTCTCTTCGCAATAATAATAGACTATTTTCCCAGGCGCTTGCAAGAGAGCAAATTTTGATAAATTGTCCGCAACTTTGTTGTAGTCCCTGTATACATGAGCGAAAGAAATTTTCTGAAAAAGCTTTTTGAGCTCGCCAATACAGACCTTCCAACATTCCAAGCCAGCCACATGAAGATGACACTTCCCCTTCAGCCATTCGATAATGATGTTTGAATCGCCTTGAACATGGAGCTCCAGAATCAATAGACAAGAAGCCAAGGTGAGAAGGGCCAACGCTCCCAAAAGTTCTGCTTTGGTATTTGTTCCCGATCCACAATTGAAATACCATTTATAACTTCTGTATCGATTGATCCTTATATGTCCCCCAGCGCCACAATTGTTTCTTGTTGACAGGGTTGCTTCGTCAAACCAGCCAATCTCTCCACCTCCTTCATGATGAGTAGGAAAATTCCGACGACAAGAAGCTTTTGGTTTGTATTTAGTCCTCAATTCTATTGTCGTAAGAAAAGCTACCTTCTATGGGTTGGGATTAACCTCTTCAAATGTAGATATGTTCCTTTCCTTCCATATATACCAGCATAAGACAGCCAGTAAGCTAGGATACTGAGTTTTTTGTGCAAACCAGAATTGGAAACAAGTTGTTAGTGTACCCCCCAACCACCTTGTTGTAATAGATAATGAGCTAGAAATTAAAATCCATACCTCTATTACAAATGAGCATTCCACAAATAAGTGATAAGACGATTTTGAGCTTTGATTACACAACTGACATCTACTCGGACCTTTGAAACCACGGCGTTGAAGATTATCCCAAGTAAGGATTTTATTTTCAACAACCAACCAGGTAAATAGTTTAATTTTCAATGTGCACAGCCAAGACCACAATTCTTTCCTCCAACCACCTATCACATAGTTCCACCGCCTTTTTTCCACTGCCACAAAAGCATTTTTAATCGATATCTTACCAGACGCATCACCTCCCAACTAGGTGAACTCATGTGACTTCTCATTTAATAAAATTTCAGCATTAATAAGTGTCTGACGAAATTGCTTCCATTCTGCAGCAAGACAATCCACTAAGCCCATCTCCTCATTGGAAAGCCAATTGGATCCCACCATCCCCACTCTGGGTTCACAATAAGCTTGAAAAAGGTAATATATACCTCTCCTGTTGATAGCACTGATCAACTCATCTAACAAAATTGCCTCCTCCCCCGTGCCTATAATGTGGTCTCTGCCAATCAGGATAGAGAGACATGATCTCAGTCGCCAAGCCAACCAATGGAGGATGATATGAACATAATTCAGAAGATGTTTCCAAGTATAAGAACCTTTAGCCTCCACAACATTTACCGAACAAAACCAATGAGAAACGGAGCAAAAAGGAAGGTATTTATCTATTATAATTCGGTGCCATAAACCCTTCTGCATGAGCACTCTCCATAAAGTATTAGCTGTCATGGCTCTACTAAAACTAAAAAGATTCCTTAAACCCCATCCCCCATGGATTTTTGGACGTGCAATGAACTGTCATGGGCATAGATGAATCTTTTTTTTCTTATTGCACCCCGACCATAGAAAGATAAACATTGCCTGTCTAATTTTTTGAATGATCTGAGAAGGCAGAGTTGTCAGAGCCAACCAATAGACAGGTTGACTCTCCAGCACAACTTTAATAAGGATGTAGCGACTCCCCAGATTAATCCATATGTTGCACCAATGATTTATCCGATGATCAAATTTACCAATAAGCCAATGCCAGTCTTCTGACTTGTACCTATCAATCTTCATAAAATAACCCAGGTACTTGAAACCTTTAGAAAGATCAAGGAAATTATCTTGAAAAATTGCCTTTAGCTGTATCAGAATATTTTGTTGCAAACCATACTGTAAGAAAGAAGTTTTATGTTCATTTATCTTTAATCCAGTGGAAAAACATAAACTATCAAGAACTCTTTTTATTTCCTGCCACTCCTCTAGAGATGCTTTGGTCATTATCAGAATATCATCGACAAATAGGAGGTGTAAGACCTTAATAAGCCTTGAAACTTTGATGCCCATCAATAAACCCTCCTTCTGACCTTTTTTTAAAGCCAAACTTAATCCTTCCATAAGTAAAATAAAGAATAGTGGCAAAAGTGGCCACCCCTACCTGAGCCCTCTTCCACTATTGAAAAATCCTGAAGGTTCACCATTAATTAAGATAGCATAGTTTGTTGATGTTACACATGCCATAATCCACTAGGTCATTTGCAAACCAAAACCACATTGCAATAGGACCAATCTAAGAAAGTCCCAACTCACACAGTCATATGATTTCTTCAAATCAATCTTTAAAATTAAGGCATGGAGCTTCTTATCTTTTATGCTATGAAGACATTCTTGCCTTGTTCCTATTGCATCTGTAATTTGCCTTCCTTTTAAAAACCCAAATTGTTCTTCGGACAAAGCACGCGACAGGATCATCCTGATCCTTTTTGCAATAATTTTTGAAAAAATCTTATAACAAAGATTGCAGAGTGCAATTGAGCGAAATTCCTCAAAAGTAGCAGGACCATTTACCTTCGAAATTAGCGCAATAAAAGTCGAATTTATTGCTCTGCTCACTACTCCCTTCAATATCGATTCCTTCACAACATCCAATAAGTATTGTGCCACCAGTTCATAGAAATGCAAGTAGAATTCCATTGGCCATCCATCCGGGCCAGGGATTTTGTCTTTGGCAAATCCTTTTAACACTTCTAGAACTTCCTCCTTAGTCACAGGTAATTCTAACAACCCATCTTCCTCTTCAAGTACCATATGTGGAAATAATCCTGCCAATGCCACATGCTCCTCAATTGTATTAATACCCAATTCTTTGTATAAAGTGCTAAAATATCTTTGTGCTTCCTTTTTTATAGCATCCTATCCATAATGAACTTGTCCGGCTACATCTTTAACCCCCCAAATATGATTTTATTCCATCTATATCTAGCATAGTGATGGAAAAATTTAGTATTGTTGTCCCCACTTTTAATCCATAAATCCCTACTCTTCAAGTGCCATCATTCCTCTTCTGCTAGGAGTAGTTTATTCCCGTCGTGTCCAAGAATTTTTAACCTTGCACTAAGTTCTGAACAACGATCAAAATCCAGGAGATTATTTGTAAGATGCGTAATCTCCAATTATATGTTATTAATAGCAGAGAGTTCTTTCTTCTTTTTATCGACCAACCAAATTTTTACTTGTTCTTTTAACCTCGATAGCTTCTTAGACATCTTATTTGAGCTCCAAACCCCTATGTCACCTCATTGTTATTCCACACTGACCAGACAAGATCACAAAACGTTACCTCTTTTAAGCATCCATGATTAAACTTAAAAGGATAAGCCATTGAAGTATAACCATAGTCTAACTATAGAAACACTGGTGCATGATCAAAAAAGAATGGAGACTCCACCCACGATCTGTACTTGGAAACATCACTTAAAAGTGATTCTTAAACATAAATTCTATCAATTCTTTTATGAATTTCCTCCTCCCCTCTTCTTCCATTGTGCCAAGTGGGGAAAAGAACTGTCGGCATCACATCCACTAGGTGGTTTGAAAGACAAAGATTTTAAAAAAATTCTGCTAACGGATTTTCTAAGGCTGTCTCACCCCATACTTCCTCTGGGCTAATAGTAAAATTTAGATCCCCCGCGAGGATAAGATTATCCAATGCTAACAATCCTTTATCATTCAATTGATCCCAGAAGTGTCTTTTGCTCGTGCACGACCCATAAGAATTAATGAAATTGATCTTTTTTTTATCAGGTATATGGGTACTTGTCAACAAAATTCCATCAGCACTTAAGAAAGCCTGTAGTTCAAAAATATTTGGGATCCAAGCTGCCAAAAGTCCCCCAGACTTCCCGACAGAGCTAACAACATAAATCATCCAATTAGGACAAATAGAACACATAAAATTTCGGGCCTTTTCCTCTAAGACTAATGTCTCTTATAAAAAAACAATATCCGTCTTAGAAATGGATATAATTCGTCGCATGGATGGTAGTTTGAGGGTACCACCCACCCCTCTTATGTTTAGGGTCAAAAGGATTATGATTTTTCCCTAGCGAGGGATTTCATTGCTCCAAGCGCCCCCAGATCAGGAGTGGAGTCCGAAATTTGAACACCATGAATTGATGTTGTCCCTAATTTTCTATGTGCACTATGGGTTTTAATAGGAGACACCTCCAAACAAATACCCTGAGACCAGGCTAGTGACTTCCCTTTTTCATATCTAGTTCCTGTCACACTGTCACTCAATACATTATCTACATTCCCAGGAACGACTTCCATACCCTAGAAATTTGGTAAAGGAATAGGGCTAACTAGACCATTCTGATTAGGAGAAATGAGCTAGATAGTTGGATCAACACCATATTCCAACTCAGTAACCAAAGGACCCTGTGTGGAAGTAACAATCCCATCCATGCGAGGTTCCAACTCAGATGTAGTAGGAACCATTCGCAATATAGCATCACAGTCCCCCCTAGCCTGTATGATATTTTCTTCAAGAACAGTAAAAGAATGTACAGAATGTGGCGAGACCACAGAATTCTCAACAGTATCAAAATAGGCCTCAACACAGTCGAAAGAATCCTTAGAGATACCATCTCATAAAGGCTCTAAAATAGTATGATGAAAAGACTTCTCTAAGTAATCACATTCCCATGAAGAAATCTTGTAATACAGAGAAGGGCAATAGTATCTTAGCTTACCATTAAAGGAGTCTGAGAGGAGGTTTGTAAAATTTCCTTCATTCCCCGTGGTGTAAGCCCCCATTTCTTCATCATTCCCTTCACTCATGTACTGATCAGAGATTAGAGAATCCATAGAGTCCTCTGAAAATCCCCCTCCTGGTGGGAAGGGACAGTCTCTATGAAGATGACCTGTCCTTCTGCAAGAATTACAACGAAAGGGAATTCCTTGATAATCAATCTTCTGTATCGTCAAATTCCCTCTCCATTCCAACTCCAATGTTTCCATAAGGCTAGCCTGTATATCCACTTCAACTAGCACTCGAGCCATACGTTTATTCGATGCAAGTAGGCTCTTCTCATCCACCTTGAGGAAGGGACCTATGAAATTTCCAATGGCCATCAACGCCTTCTTATTCCATAAGTTGAGGGGCAACCCTAGAAGTAGAACCCACACATGTCAGTGACTGAAAAATTCAGTAGCCGGGTCAAACCTTGTACGCCAACGCTCTAGCATGACACTACCTCCATCATAATCCCATAAGCCACTAAGTATAATCTCTGCATCTTCCGGTATTTTGAATACCAAACCAAAACACCCATACGACAGAGTCATAAATTCTGGAACATACCCGATGATGGGTATCCAGGTTCTCTCCATCCACCCTGAAAAGGAAGGTTACATTTTGACTTATATGCAANTATTTTGTTGCAAACCATACTGTAAGAAAGAAGTTTTATGTTCATTTATCTTTAATCCAGTGGAAAAACATAAACTATCAAGAACTCTTTTTATTTCCTGCCACTCCTCTAGAGATGCTTTGGTCATTATCAGAATATCATCGACAAATAGGAGGTGTAAGACCTTAATAAGCCTTGAAACTTTGATGCCCATCAATAAACCCTCCTTCTGACCTTTTTTTAAAGCCAAACTTAATCCTTCCATAAGTAAAATAAAGAATAGTGGCAAAAGTGGCCACCCCTACCTGAGCCCTCTTCCACTATTGAAAAATCCTGAAGGTTCACCATTAATTAAGATAGCATAGTTTGTTGATGTTACACATGCCATAATCCACTAGGTCATTTGCAAACCAAAACCACATTGCAATAGGACCAATCTAAGAAAGTCCCAACTCACACAGTCATATGATTTCTTCAAATCAATCTTTAAAATTAAGGCATGGAGCTTCTTATCTTTTATGCTATGAAGACATTCTTGCCTTGTTCCTATTGCATCTGTAATTTGCCTTCCTTTTAAAAACCCAAATTGTTCTTCGGACAAAGCACGCGACAGGATCATCCTGATCCTTTTTGCAATAATTTTTGAAAAAATCTTATAACAAAGATTGCAGAGTGCAATTGAGCGAAATTCCTCAAAAGTAGCAGGACCATTTACCTTCGAAATTAGCGCAATAAAAGTCGAATTTATTGCTCTGCTCACTACTCCCTTCAATATCGATTCCTTCACAACATCCAATAAGTATTGTGCCACCAGTTCATAGAAATGCAAGTAGAATTCCATTGGCCATCCATCCGGGCCAGGGATTTTGTCTTTGGCAAATCCTTTTAACACTTCTAGAACTTCCTCCTTAGTCACAGGTAATTCTAACAACCCATCTTCCTCTTCAAGTACCATATGTGGAAATAATCCTGCCAATGCCACATGCTCCTCAATTGTATTAATACCCAATTCTTTGTATAAAGTGCTAAAATATCTTTGTGCTTCCTTTTTTATAGCATCCTATCCATAATGAACTTGTCCGGCTACATCTTTAACCCCCCAAATATGATTTTATTCCATCTATATCTAGCATAGTGATGGAAAAATTTAGTATTGTTGTCCCCACTTTTAATCCATAAATCCCTACTCTTCAAGTGCCATCATTCCTCTTCTGCTAGGAGTAGTTTATTCCCGTCGTGTCCAAGAATTTTTAACCTTGCACTAAGTTCTGAACAACGATCAAAATCCAGGAGATTATTTGTAAGATGCGTAATCTCCAATTATATGTTATTAATAGCAGAGAGTTCTTTCTTCTTTTTATCGACCAACCAAATTTTTACTTGTTCTTTTAACCTCGATAGCTTCTTAGACATCTTATTTGAGCTCCAAACCCCTATGTCACCTCATTGTTATTCCACACTGACCAGACAAGATCACAAAACGTTACCTCTTTTAAGCATCCATGATTAAACTTAAAAGGATAAGCCATTGAAGTATAACCATAGTCTAACTATAGAAACACTGGTGCATGATCAAAAAAGAATGGAGACTCCACCCACGATCTGTACTTGGAAACATCACTTAAAAGTGATTCTTAAACATAAATTCTATCAATTCTTTTATGAATTTCCTCCTCCCCTCTTCTTCCATTGTGCCAAGTGGGGAAAAGAACTGTCGGCATCACATCCACTAGGTGGTTTGAAAGACAAAGATTTTAAAAAAATTCTGCTAACGGATTTTCTAAGGCTGTCTCACCCCATACTTCCTCTGGGCTAATAGTAAAATTTAGATCCCCCGCGAGGATAAGATTATCCAATGCTAACAATCCTTTATCATTCAATTGATCCCAGAAGTGTCTTTTGCTCGTGCACGACCCATAAGAATTAATGAAATTGATCTTTTTTTTATCAGGTATATGGGTACTTGTCAACAAAATTCCATCAGCACTTAAGAAAGCCTGTAGTTCAAAAATATTTGGGATCCAAGCTGCCAAAAGTCCCCCAGACTTCCCGACAGAGCTAACAACATAAATCATCCAATTAGGACAAATAGAACACATAAAATTTCGGGCCTTTTCCTCTAAGACTAATGTCTCTTATAAAAAAACAATATCCGTCTTAGAAATGGATATAATTCGTCGCATGGATGGTAGTTTGAGGGTACCACCCACCCCTCTTATGTTTAGGGTCAAAAGGATTATGATTTTTCCCTAGCGAGGGATTTGATTGCTCCAAGCGCCCCCAGATCAGGAGTGGAGTCCGAAATTTGAACACCAGGAATCGATGTTGTCCCTAATTTTCTACGTGCACTATGGGTTTTAATAGGAGAAACCTCCAAACAAATACCCTGAGATCAGGCTAGTGACTTCCCTTTTTCATCTCTAGTTCATGTCACACTATCACTCAATACACTATCTACATTCCCAGGAACGACTTCCATACCCTAGAAAGTTGGTAAAGGAATAGGGCTAACTAAACCACTCTGATTAGGAGAAATGAGCTGGATAGATGGATCAACACCATATTCCAACTTAGTAACCAAAGGACCCTGTGTGGAAGTAACAATCCCATCCATTTGAGGTTCCAACTCAGATGTAGCAGGAACCATTCACAATATAGCATCACAGTCCCCCCTAGCCTGTATGATATTTTATTCAAGAACAGTAAAAGAATGTACAGAATGTGGCGAGACCACATAATTCTCAGCAGTATCAAAATAGGCCTCAACACAGTCGAAAGAAACCTTAGAGATACCATCTCATAAAGGCTCTAAAATAGTATGATGAAAAGACTTCTCTAAGTAATCACATTCCCATGAAGAAAGCTTGTAATACAGAGAAGGGCAATAGTATCTTAGCTTACCATTAAAGGATTCCGAGAGGAGGTCTATAAAATTTCCTTCATTCCCCGTGGTGTAAGCCCCCATTTCTTCATCATCCCCTTCACTCATGTACTGATCAGAGATTGGAGAATCCATAGAGTCCTCTGAAAATCCCCCTCCTGGTGGGAAGGGACAGTCTCTATGAAGATGACCTGTCCTTCTGCAAGAATTACAACGAAAGGGAATTCCTTGATAATCAATCTTCTGTATCGTCAAATTCCCTCTCCATTCCAACTCCAATGTTTCCATAAGGCTAGCCTGTATATCCACTTCAACTAGCACTCGAGCCATACGTTTATTCGATGCAAGTAGGCTCTTCTCATCCACCTTGAGGAAGGGACCTATGAAATTTCCAATGGCCATCAACGCCTTCTTATTCCATAAGTTGAGGGGCAACCCTAGAAGTAGAACCCACACATGTCAGTGACTGAAAAATTCAGTAGCCGGGTCAAACCTTGTACGCCAACGCTCTAGCATGACACTACCTCCATCATAATCCCATAAGCCACTAAGTATAATCTCTGCATCTTCCGGTATTTTGAATACCAAACCAAAACACCCATACGACAGAGTCATAAATTCTGGAACATACCCGATGATGGGTATCCAGGTTCTCTCCATCCACCCTGAAAAGGAAGGTTACATTTTGACTTATATGCAA
>JZKD02S1675617.1:0-11977 GCA_000966675.3 Picea glauca
CCTTCATTGTTGAGCAGCATTCCCATTGTCTGTGAGTCGATTTTCTTATTGTATCTGGCTGGAGGAGGCACATAGAGATAGCCCAATATTATTGGCCAAGTTCATCTTTAGTTGGGACGAATTTCTTGTGGGATGAATGTTGATATGTGAGGATGTGATCAATGCTTGATTGGGGTGAGTTATACAACCATCAACATTTCATATATTCCTATATCTCACAAGTAAATCTCTGTGAGTTAGTAGTTGTTACTATTTTGGATATTTGCTAAAATAAAGAATATACATACCTATTGTATGTGCATAGATATATGTCAATTATTAATGGTGGGTCCTTCATATTTTTCCATTGCAATATTTAATGTGTAGACAAAGGAATTTTTGGGAATAATTACTTGCATATAAGTCACACACCTCATTCAGAAAACCATTATAAGGTATCCAACAGTCTTAAGGGAATTTGACATTAAAAAGACACCTCCAACCAAGTGTCTGATGAAAGTCTACACTCATGAAACAAACCTATTTTTTGCAGCAGTAAGGTAACTATGATAGAAGAGGTTTAGAACTTTATAGCAATATCAGAGAAATATAACAAACAATAAATTCATTATATTTGTTATGTGCCAACCTTTTGACAAATATATTAAGCTAGAGCATAGAGTATTTTTGGGAAAACATTATCTCTGAATTGTCATCAGTTGTTCCATTGTAAGGGATATTGAAATTGCACCTACAAGAGTTTGTATACAAATTGTTTGAAGAATTTTCTCATTGACAAACCCTCTTTAAACCCAGAAAAAAAGTCTCAAACTTAAAAGGGTATCAAGTGGGTATCTTACAATACTATGGGCTTTGAGGGGCACTTTTAACTAGATTTATGAGACTAGAAGATGAGCATAACATTACCTACTGAAGATGTGGGGGAAGAACCCCAGACCCCCCTGGGTGGGAAGAAGAAGAGGTGGTTAGAGAAGAAGAAACATCAAAGGCAGCACCATCTATCACACCTAAGGGAAAAGAAACTATGGGGGAAGAATATGATACTAGGATCAACAGTTTGTTTAATATTTTGAATGATTTGGCCAAGGGTCAAAAGGCCATGATGGACCTTATGGGGAAGTTGCTAAGAATTCCTTAGAGGTCCCAATGAAGCATAATCAGAATGGTGATGGGGGTTCAAAAAATGGAGTGGGTAGCCACTCACACACTACCATGTAGATCCACCCCCACTTGTACACCAAATCCCCCAAACCCACTATGCCTCAATTTTTGGGGAATGATGTCACAGGTCCATTGATGCAGGTTGATTAGGAGGATCCCTATAGGGCATATTTAGAGGAGTACAATAGGATAGGAGATGATTTCCACTCAGCCATGTCATTCACAGAATTATCCAATATGAAGAGAAGAAACTGACCTAGAGGGCCCATGAGGGCCATGAAAAAAAAATAGTTGTAACGTACCCTTGGGAAGGTCACTATTCCCAAATTTGATGGGAGCTCTAAATGCTCTGCTAGATCATGGGTGCACCAGATGTCAAGGATAGATGCCATTAAGTTGTTCACCTTGAACGTGGATGGTGAGGCCCATGAGTGGTGGTACCATGGGTTAGTCACCTTGGGACATGTCGAGGTTACCTCCTACCTGGACTTCACACAGAGACTCATCGAGAGATTTGACAGGAAGGACCCTGAGCTTCACTTCAGAGAGTTGGCTCAACTCAAGCAGACAGGTAGCCCAGAGGCCTATATATCTGAGTTTCAAAGGGTTGTTTTGATGGTGACAGACATTTCATAGGGTTGTTTGGTTATATTGTTTGTTGAGGGGCTATCCCAGTCTCTACGAAAATGGGTCAAGACCTACAAGCCTACCTCCTTATAGGATGCAGTCAATAGAGCTCAAGACATGCAGGATGCAGTACCTAAAATTTAGTTTATGCCCAAACCCACTTTTACCTCAAAGACTAAGGAAATCATACCACCTCAGAGAGATTAGGTTGACAATCCCAAACTGGATGAAGAGACCAGGAGATAATTGAGGAAAAATAAATTGTGTTTCAGATGTCAGGAACCATGGGCACTGGGACACAGATGTGTTGGGAAGGACAAAATGGGCAAGGCCCGTTACATTGAGGTATATTCTCACAGTGAAAATGATGAGGATGAGGAGGTGGAGCAAGCATAGGACTAGGGACATCTAGCATCAAGAGAGGAGTCTTCACAGGCTGGGGCTAAGGACCCAGTCATAGCCTCGATGTCAGGATTTATGAGGTATCATACCTTCAGAGTCAGAGGTGTCCTATAGGGGCACAATGTGACAATATTGATTGATGGGGGAGCATCCCATAGCTTCATTGACGATAACATGGTCAAGAAGAGAGGAATTCTGACAGAGGAGTTCAATGGGTTCACAATAGTCATACCAGGAGGCCACCATATGAGTTGCACCAAGTGGATTCTCAATCTCACAATAACCATGGGAAACTACTCAATGACAGATGATTTCTTCATGGTGGACATACCAGACACCAATGTAGTGTTTGGCGTTCAATGGATTTACTCTATTGGGAGATACATTATTGATTAGAGGAACATGGAGATGGATTTCACAAGCCCAAATGGAAAGAAAGTGGTCCTACGAGCCATGCACCAATACCCATCAAAGATTGTGTCACCGCACATCATGGACGTAGTTATGAGGCATGATGATATAGAGTGGGTTGTAGAGTGTTTTATTTCTGACAGAGAGCCACCTGACCATATCAGCAACTTCCAGAGGACTTACAGGTAATACTTCGCAAACATCATAAAGTATTTAGTGACATTCTTCCCTGCATTCCACCTGATAGGGGTTTTGAGCATATCATAGAGCTAGAAGAGGGGGTCAAAGAAATTATCACAAACCCCTATTGACACCATAAAGTTTACAAAGATGATATTGAAAAAACCATCAAAGAATTGTTGAAAATGGGCCACATTCGACCTAGTTCCAGCCCATTTGCCTCTTTTGTTGTCTTAGTCAAGAAGAAGGACAGTACTCTACGGATGTGTATTGACTACATGGCTCTAAACAAGAAGACGATCAAGAATTGGTACCCCATACCCAGGATCAATGAATTAATGGATGAGCTAAGGGGAGCTAATTTTTTCTCGAAGATTGATCTTCAATTAGTGTATCATCAGATCAAGGTACGAGAGTAGGACGTACCTAAAACAACCTTTTGATGCCACTATGGACATTATGAGTTTTTGGTCATGCCATTCAGGCTAACTAATGCCACTGCCACTTTTCAGTTGTCCATGAATCATGTGTTCAATAAGAAGATGAGGAAGTTCTTGTTGGTATTCTTTGATGACATCCTCATATAAAACAAAACATGGGACGACCATCTACGACATCTTGATGAAATACTTGGTATTATAGAGAGTCAACAGTTGTATGCAAAGGAATCTAAGTGCGAATTTTGTATGATAGAGATGCTCTACTTGGGGCACGTGATTGGGTTGAATGGGGTACAGGTGCACCAAGAAAAGATCAGGGTGATCATTGAGTGGCCAACTCCTAGGAATGTGACAGAACTAAAGAATTTCCTTGGTCTCTGCACTTACTACAGGAAATTTGTTAAGGGATTCTCACAGTTGACAGTGCCACTGATCGATCTCACCAAAAAGGGGGCTTTCATTTGGATAGAGGAGGCCGAGGAGACATTTGAGAAAACAAAATAGGTGATGATTTCATGCCATGTTTTAGCACTCCCTGATTTCACCCAACCCTTTGTCTTGGAGTGTGATTCTTCAGGAATTGGGATAGGAGTTGTATTGATGCAAAGAGGTCACCCAATCACGTTTGAGAGCCACAAAATCTGAGAGTATGAGTGACATTACTCCATATATGACAAACAGATGTTGGCCATAATGCATGCTTTGACCAAATTCCAACAGTAATTGGTGGGAAATAGGTTCAAGGTAAAGACCGATCATAATAGCTTGAGGTTTCTCATAGAGAAAAAGGAGTTGAGCGAGCGGCAAAAAAATGGATCAGTAAAATCCAAGCCTACGATTTTGAAATTGAATATGTGAAAGGAAAAAATAATGTGGTCATTGATGCCCTATCCAAGATACACACTATCTCTCTCATGGAGATTTCAGTGGAATGGAAGGCACTTCTATTAGTAGAATACTCCAAAAACAAGTTTTCTTGTGAGATACTTGATGGTCAGGTCTCCGATGATAGGTACAGGGTTATTGACGACATCATATATATATATATAAGGACCAGATCTATTTACTACCATAATCTCAGTTGAAAGAAAAAATTCGGCATGCTGGGCATACTTCTCCTTTGGCAGGTCATCCTGGATACCTGAAGACTTATAGACAAATCCAGGAGAGGTTCACTTGGAAGGGTCTCAATATCGATGTATTGAATTTTGTACGAGAGTGCCATATTTGTCAGCAGAACAAGGTGAAACATACCCATCCAACAAGATTGCTCCAATAGCTCCCCATTCCTAAACAAAAGTGGGAAGGCATTTCGATGGATTTCATTACAGGGCTACCTCTGATTCATGGGAAGTATTGTATCTATGTGGGGGTTGACAAGATTTCTAAATTCACCTATTTCTTCACCATATCGTCCAAATATTTTGCAACGCAGGTAACATAATTGTTCTTCGGAGAGGTATTTCATTCGCATGGGCTGCCTAAGACAATTGACAATGATCGAGACAATAGATTCATGGGGGGCTTTTGGCAGGAGCTATTCAAACTCGTAGGGATAGAATTAACACCTAGTACCAGTTATCACTCTCAGACCGATGGAAAACCGAAATTGTGAACAAATGGCTTGAGGGGTATTTGAGAAAATTTGTATCGGGGCAACAAAAGGCGTGGATCAAATGGATTCACTTGGGTGAGCATTGCCATAACACCACTTATCACATGTTGATCAGGATGACACCTTTCAAAGTTTTGTATGGTTATGACACCACCACCTTTGTGGATAGAGCATTTAGGGATGGTTGGGCACTCAAAGCCAAAGATTAGATTCGGGAGAGTCAGGACGTCTTGCGAACCTTCAAAGATAACTTTCAAACGACACAGAACCAACAGAAGATGTATGCCAATAAACAAAGAGTGGAGTGTATTTTCGAGGTGGGAGACTTGGTATACCTCCGCTTGCAGCAATACAGAAATTCATCCTTGAAAATGAAGGGGGAAGAGAAATTGAAGCCACAATTCTATGGTCCCTATAGGATTTCGAGGCGAGTCAGGGAGGTAGCTTTTGAGTTAGATCTTCCAGAGGGGTGTAAAATCCACAATGTCTTTCATGTTTCATGCCTCAAGAAGGCAGTGGGAAAGCATGTCGTCACCTCTACAGAGCTACCACCATTGGATGAGGAGGGGAAATTGATTCTAATTCTGGAGGAGGTTTTGGAGACCAGAGAGCGGAAATTAAGGAACATGATCATCAAAGAGTACTTGATCAAATGAAAAAATTTGCCTATCGAGGATGCCACTTGGGAAGGAGAACATATATTGCAATTGCTTAAGGACAAGCTATCTCAAGCGGGGAGGACTGTAATGTCCCTGTTGGCCTAGGAGGCATAAGGAGTGGTTCTGCTAGCCTAATTTGGTTCCCGTAGGCTAAGTCGGAAAAGTTACCTAGGAAACTCAGCTTTTACATAGGAAATGACTTTATAAAGTGAAAAGGGGAAAAAGGGGGACATGGTTCTTAGGAAAATGAAGTCACTTAAAAATTATAAAGTGTGCAAGAATAAAGTGAATTTAAAAATAAAATCAAAAGTAAGTGAGCAGGAAATAGCTCAAGGGAGAAATAAAAGAGGGGAAATGAGGAGGTGCCCCTCATTCTTATGCTTTCTTATTGATAAAATAAATTTAGAGAGTTTTCTAGGTTTTTTGGAAACCCTTCTTGTTTACTGGTTTCGGTGTTGCAACAATACACCCTAGATATATTTGGGGAAGAGATCACTCCAAATGATCCAGTTGGTTATTGGTGGCCACCCACCTATTCCAACTAGCTCCCCTTGTCCATTTTTTAATTCAGCATGTTCTTCTATACCTCTTTGTAATTGTGGGTTCTACACTTCTGAGGTTGTTTGAATCCCCACACATATTCCAGGTGTATATTGGTGGCCTCTCACCTAATCCAACTGGCTTATTTTGTATGTTTTCATGTCATCACATCTTGTTGTACTTTCAGGGCCATTTTGGAGGCCTAAACAGTGTTTTTTTTTTTTATCGCCATAATCAAATTATAGACTTAGTTAGAGTTTGATGGTGGAATGTGTATCTCTCTGAAATACCTTTCCAATGGGCTATCACATGCCTAAAACAAAGGTCGTATGAAAAATTTACGACCCTGGTAAGTTGAGGTACCAACTTACCATAGGGGCCCACATGACTTTTGACGTTTCACCTCCTAGGGTTAGGTTTTTGGATGTATAGGGTTTTGGAATTCATGAGTAATATAAAAATTATCTCTAGAGCCTCATTGTAATGGATTTATTCTTAGATGGATGCACGTAGTAGCCACATCTCTTCTAAGCGATAGCTACCACCATTCGAGCAAGTGTTTCAGTTCTTTAGTTTTACAATTCCATCCTATTTCATTATTCAATAGAAGATATTGTTCACTATATATCTATATTATTATTCATATCTTTGTGTTTATTGTATTCATTTTCTTAATCAGTTCATTCTTCTCCTAAATCTGAATCAGTGGTATCAGAGCAATCTGCTCTTCATTTATTTTTCTTCGTGCATGTCCCCAACAAGATCTAGGTACAAGAAGTTGGGACTCGAACCAATCAATCCATTGCAAGATCAACCACGTCGATCCTGACAACAACTCATGGGGGACAAAAATAAATATGATGGAGTGGGAGATCCTATTAAAATATTGCTCGAGGAAGCCCTTGCCCGACAAAGGAACAAAATGATGGACAACTTCGCGCAGATCCTTCGATGGCTTCCCACAAGAGAAAAATCTTCATCAAGCGGCCATGCAACCCCCTTCAAGGTACATGTAAATTTTGATATTCCATTATTTGAAGGACTAATAGATGTGGATGTTGTAGATAAATGGTTGAATCTGCTTGAAGGGTATTTTTCGGTCCACATTTTTTCCGATAGGAAAAATATCACTTTTGCACTCCTCAAGGTCATTCCCCATGTTAAAGACTGGTGGGATACTTACTCTGAACAAAGGGTCGTAGAGGAATCTACAATGTTTGTGGTGGCCCCTACATGGGATTCCTTATGGGAGGCCATTAAAGACCAGTACTATCTTGTTGGAAGCTACAAGGACCAGTACACCAGATGGAGCACCCTACATCAAGAAAGGGACCAGACAATACCAAATTTCACTAATATTTTCCATACCATATGCACCAAATTGGGTATCAAATATTTTGAGCGTCATCTGGTGCTCAAATACTATGGTTGTTTGCATATATACATTCAAATAGAAATGGAATTTCTGGACATCGCTTCATTGGGCACGACTTATAGATACGTTGTTAAGATCAAGCAAAAAAGGAGAGAGTTTGGATCTGCAAACCCTTCACAGCCCAAGCAGGGAAAAGGCGGCCCCAACCCACACAACAAGGGACCAAACTAATATGGCCTCCCTAAGGATAACCAGTCCAAGCCGCAACACAAGAAGGGTAATGAGAATATGAAGAAGGACACGAGAAAATGGTGTGAGTACCATAAAATCCCTTGGCACAACACCGAAGAATTTTTCTCCAAGAAGTCACTCATTGTCGAACTAAAGGCATCTCAATCAGAGGTTGATTCTGATTTTGAATCAAATCCTGAAGGAGGGAAGTGGATAATCGATGGTGAACCTAGTGCCACTGTCGCTACCACCAAATTCTAGCCAAGCGAACCAGAAGAACCAGAGGAAGGGGAACGCCTCTTTTACTCACAGATGTGGGTAAAGGGGGATCCACTTCATTTCATTGTCAATAGCGGTAGTCAGAAGAACCTAATTTCAGAAGAGGTCGTCAAGCGGTTGGACCTGCCAACAACACCGCACCTGCAACCCTACATCATCGGTTGGCTTCGCCAAGGAAGAGATATTTGTTTCAACCAACAGTGGTGTCTTCCCTATGACCTCAAGCCTTTCAAAGATGAGGTACTATGTGATATTACTCCCCATCAAGTTTGTGATGTTCAGTTAGGAAAACCATATTTTCAGAAGCATCATGTTGTGTATGAGTCTACACCCCACATTGTTATTATTACTTTGGGTAGACAATTGTACAAGATATCAGAGGTAGCGTCGCCTACTTATATTTCTTTAATCTCTTTTAAGAAATGCAATAAGGTCATATCACAGACCAGGAAGTTCATCTTCTTGGTGATCTGTGCTCACAGTAAACATAAGTTCTCTGCCACATCTGCAACCTCTACACAGAGCCTCTCTTTGCAGCAGAAGAAAGTGGATGGGATCATGGAAGAATACATAGACATCTTCTCCTCACGTACAGGGGTACCGGCACACTGCCAAGTGAAGTATCCAATTGATATGACCCTCGATGCACCTCTACCTAATGGACCAGTCTATCATCGCTCACTGATGGAAAATGATGAAGTCAAGCGTCAGATCCAAGAGATTCTTCAAAAGGGTCACATCAGACCCAGATCCTCGCCTTGCGGAAGCCCGATTGTACTGGTGCAGAAGAAGGAAAAGACTTGGTGACTCTGCATTGATTACAGAGCCTTAAACAAAATCACAGTCAAGAACCAATACCCCATTCCTATAAATGATGACCTTCTTGACCAACTCAAGGGGGAAAATTTCTTCAACAAGATTGACTTAAAGTATGGCTACCACTAGGTTCCCATCGAACCAACTGATGTATGGAAGACAACCTTCAAATCTAAATAAGGTCTCTTTGAATGGATAGTCATGCCCTTTGGCTTAACAAATGCACCAGCCACTTTCATGAGGTTGGTGGATGATGTATTGAGACCCTTCACCAACTCCTTTGTGTTGGTATATTTGGATAACATCCTCATCTTCGGCAAAATGTGGGAGGAGCACATGCAACATATTCAACGAGTTTTGAGCACTCTACGACAACACAAGCTATATTCCAACTTGGAAAAATGATCAATTATCATGAACAGGGTCCAATACTTGGGATACATTGTTGATGAGCATGGGGTACATGTTGATCCAGCTAAGATCCAATTCATCTGTGACTCGCCAGCCCTAACCACATTGACTGAGCTTCAGAGCTTCTTGGGACTAGCCAACTTCTACCAACGGTTTGTTTTGGGATTCTCCCATATTGCATGGGCCCTCAACCAAGTGACCAAGGGTGGTGACAAGGCCAAGTTCGTGTGCGGGAAGGAAAAAATACGAGTGTTCGATGATTTGAAGCATCACTTGTGCTCATCTCCAATACTCTCCTTGCTCGATCTACAACAACTGTTCGAGATATAGACTGATGCATCTAACTATGTTGTGGGCGCAATTCTCACTCAGCGCGGTCATCTGGTGGCATACCATATGAGACACTCTTAGATACTATCTGAAAATACCCCACCTATGATAAGGAAATGTATTCCATTGTAGAAGCTTGTCGTCAATGGAAACATTACATTCTGGGAAAGGAGACGATCATACACACTGATCAAAAGCCTCTACAGTTCATACAGACACAAGGTAAATTGCAGAATGACCACCATCAGAAGTGGTCCACCTACTTGCAATAGTTCCATCTCAACATCAAGTATAAGACAGGTATCTCAAATCATGTTTTTGACTGCCTCAGTCGACCTCCTATGGCTGCACTCACCACTGTGCTCCATTCCTATGGACATGAAGCATCTGAGTGGCCCCAACTTTATCAACAAGATCTAGACTTCACCACCACCTATCAAATCTTGGGTACAACGTGATTGTCACCAATTTTCACATTCAGGACAGACTATTATGCCACCTAGGCCATCTTTGTGTTCCTACAAGCGAGCGTGAAAAGATGATTTGGGAATCCCACTACAGTCGGATGGTAGGACATTTTAGCGTGGAGAAAATTGTGGCCATTCTACAGAAACATTTTTATTGGCCAAAACTTCGATAGGACATCAACAAGTATATCAGATATTGCAATGCCTATGGCATTTCCAAGCTATCCATCAAGAAGAAAGGCCTATACACCCCTCTTCCTACTCCCGAGAAGCCTTGGGAATCCATCTCAATGGATTAAATGTTTGGCCTTCCATCCACCAAGAAATTAAATGACTGCGTATTTGTAATCATTGATCGGTTTCGAAGATGGTCATCCTTACAGCGTACAAGAAGAATATAGCAGCGACAAATATTGCCAATCTATTCTTCGAACGAGTGTGGGTCCACTTTGGGATACCACAGACCATCATCTCCAACCGGGACAACAGGTTCCTCAACACATTTTGGTCGAGTCTCTGGTCACTTTTGGACACCAATCTCAAAAAATCCACTGCTTTCCACCCCCAAAAAGATGACCAAACAAAGGTCGTCAATTGGATGATTGTGCACATCCTGCACATTTACAACTCTAAGCATCGTCATACATGGGACGAGAGCCTCCCCTATGTTCAACATAGTTACAACATGACTCTCCATAGCCCATTTCAGGTGGGGTTGGGATTCCAACCCTTGGGACCCATTAATGTTGCACTTCCTCTTTCCACCACACAGACAAACTCTTCACATGATCAATCTATGATCGACAAAGCCACCAGATTCATTGAGTGGATTCAACACATTTGCTAATGGGTCCAGGAGATTCTGCAAAAATCCAATGCTAAGTACAAGAAATGTCATGATCAACACACAATACCACACCATTTTTAGGTTGGCAATAAATTATGGTTACATTTGCAGAAGGAGCATCTCACAGGGCCCCATAAGAATCTCTTCCCACTTCACTATGGGCCTTACACTATAACCAAGGTTGTGGGTAGAAATTCTTTTTAGCTCAACACTCCACCCTTCCTTGGCCTACACCCAGTGTTCAATGTGGACCTCCTTCGACCATATTTTCCACCATTATTGGACACCTCAAATATCTCAGAACAATTGGCACCGACAAAGCTCAACCCCGACTATGTGGAAAATGCATCCACTAATCAGATAGTGGACACACAGGTCAAGGACACTCACAATTAGAGGATCTAACTTTATCAGGTTGTCAAGGTGGGGAAACTCCTACACTAAGGCAAGTGGCTCACCCAGGGCCAAATCCAGCAGAAGTTTCCTCACCTGATGGGGTAACTCAATGCAATGGATACCATTGCTTCCTAAGGGGGGACCATTGATCCAGTTGGCTATTGGTGGTCGCCCACCTATTCCAACTGGATCCTCTTGTATGTTTTTTAGCTCAACACGATCTTATGTACTTATTTGTAATTGTGGGTTCTACACTTCTAGGGTTGTCTAAATCTCCACACATCTTCCAAGTGGATATTGGTGGCCTCTCACCTAATCCAACTAGCTTATTTTGTATGTTTTCATGTCAACGCATCTTGTTGTACTTCTAGGGCCGTTTTGGAGGCCTAAACAATGTTTTTTTGGCTCGCCATAGTCAAATTGTAGAGATATTTAGAGTTTGATGGCATAATGTGTAGTTCTATGAAAGACCTTTCTAGCGGGCTATCACGCGCCTAAAACGGAGGTCGTATGCAAATTTACAACGCCGAGAAGTTGAGGTACCAACTTACCATAGGGGCCCACATGACTTTTGATGTTTCACATCCTAGGGTTAGGTTTTTAGATGTCTAGGGTTTTTTCATTCATGAGTAATATAAAAAATGCCTCTATAGCCTCATTGTAATGGATTTCTACTCAGATAGTCCAAACCCTAGCCAAGAGATATCCAAGCCAAATACTGAAACTTGTTGTTGCTGCAACTGCACCTGCAACCCTCCTCCAAACCTGCGCACCAGCTACACCTGCAGTG
>JZKD02S1675617.1:11987-24217 GCA_000966675.3 Picea glauca
CATTGATGTCAACGTCTTTGAACTTCTCCATAGCTGCAACATTCTGCGATTCCTTCTCTTCTCCTTCTTTGAACTCTGGCTTCACGATCTTTCCTTTCACAATGTCCAACACTTTGTTCTTAGCAAGGATGAGGTCAATTCTTGTCTTCCATGATCTGAAGTTGGAGGCTCCTTCTAGCTTGTTCTCAGACTTCATAGAGTTCGTCATGGCTTGCTTGACTTGGTCAAACCCTAGATTTGACCAGAAATCCAAACTTCACGTCTTGGCCTATTGAGTGTACCAGGAGATGCGCTGGGCTATGGCGCACTGATCTATCCGGAGATTAGGTCAATATCATCACTTAAGGTGCCTCAACAAGAGGTTTAGGGTTTCTGCAACTGCTACTGCTGGTAACCCTAGCTGCAGTGCTTTTGGAAGCTGCTCCTGCTAGTAACCTTAGCGGCAGTTCTTTCAACGAGCTTAATGTCTAGCGGTTATGTTTCCTTCCAGCGTTTTAGGCTAACTGAAGGGGTGTGGGCCCATAACCTATTAGAATATAAAGAATTGTGTGCTCGTTTTACCACAACGATACCCTCGTCTCCCAACCACAGGCCGAAGCCTCCCTCCGAGCACCTTAACCTTGACCTGAGAATTCCTCCGGAAGAAAACCCTAGGCTAGATAGCCAAACAAAGAGAAATGCATCTCTCCCCAAGGATAGCGCATCACAAAAAGCTGATCAGATAGTCCAAACCCTAGCCAAGAGATATCCAAGCCAAATACTGAAACTTGTTGCTGCTGCAGCTGCACCTACAACCCTCCTCCAAACCTGCACACCAGCTACACCTGCAGTGCGCACCAACTGGGAAAAATGCAGTCCTGAGATGTGACAAATGAAAGACTGGCGCCCTGTATTTATAGTAATCCTGCCAGTTTACTGGGGCCGACTTCTTCTTCTGGGTATGTGTATGTTCAGTATATTATTATTAGTTCTGGCCAACTTCTTCTCTTGGAGGCTAATAGCCTAATATAAATTATATTCTTGAGCCGACAAGGCTTCTAGGGTTATTAGCCAATTCATTAGGGTTTCTCTTGCTTCCCAGAGTCTTCTATTCTCGTCAGGTTCACATGTATAGGTAAATACCTCCCACATCTACCATAGTATTAACAGGATTAAGGTCTGGATGGATGGCCAGATTGAGATATGGGACAAATTTCAGATTTTTTTGCACACCGGATCAAGGGCGTGGATAGTTTCCAAAACTCTTTTTTGTTTCTTAACTTGGATATGTAATTTAGCATCTGAATATGTTTTAATTGTTAAGCATAAGATTGTTCTTTCCTTAACTCCTTTAATGAATTTTTAAGATATCAATTGCATTCTTACATATGGTTGAAATAAATTTTGGTCTTCCTTAATACCTTTGAATGGAATTGTAAGTTGGCATTGGATTCTTATATTAATTGTTGGGTCTTCCTTTAGTTATTTTAATTGGGTTTATAAGTCAACATTGGGTTGTTTATTTTATTGTTTAAATAAAACTTGATCTTCTTTAACTATCCTTATATATGGATATGCAAGATAGCATGTAATTTATCTTATCTAATTCTTAATTATGGGTTTGAACTTCTTATAGTTTCTTGCAATGGAAATGTAAGGTAGTCTTGGAATCTTTCCATATTGCTTGTTACGATTGAACCTCTTAGTTCTTTTAAAATGGATAGGCAAGCAATAGAATTTTTATTAATTGCTATTTATGATTGATTTTATTAGTTTTATAGATTGGATACATAATGTAAAGTAGCATCTAAATTTAATGTATTGCTTAAGAAGATTGATCTTCTTGTGGATTCTTGTAAATGAATATATAATTTAGCCTTTGAATTCCTGATATATTTTTAGAAGGTATTCCTTAATATGAAGATGCATAGTTGAGCTACATGAGACTAAGATTTTACTTATTATCTTTGGGTTATTATTCTTTATGTAAAATCCTCTTACTCATTTACGCTCAATTTTGCTTGAAGGATTTATTAAGTAGAGTAGATTATTATTTTCACTATGATGAATTGATGATTAAGTATGCTGATAATTCTAGTCTTGAATAGCGGTGTATGATTGAATTAATGGGATTTAGATACTTCCTTGTTCCTCAAAACAATCGCCAGTCCTGAGACCTTAAATGGTCAAAATCAATCGGATGAATCCTGGACTTGAGCTTATGTGTCTTGGAGGTCCTAACCATGCAGGCTAGGTTGGGCAGATAGTTTCCTTATGTGATCATGTTGAGATATGGTTTTTTGAATAATAGTGACACATGCTTTCAATTGATTGTGATGAAATTGATTGAGTAGTTATTAATTTATGTCATGACGCATTTCACTTGTCCTAACGCTTGTTGTTCAAAAAAAAATATTTACCTATTTGTACATCGCTAATTGTTGTTGTAACGGTGGGGTCGTTACAGAATTATGGAGTTAAGGAACTATACAAAATTCCCTTGTAATATTTTGGAAAGGACCCCCTTTGTGGGAATAGTCCTTTATGGATCCCTTTATGGAGTTGATGAGAGAGTCCATTTGATGCCACATGCTTGTGAGAGACTAGCCTTTGTCAGAGGAGATTGTCTCTTTGTAGGAGAGACATGGCCACATGCTTGTGATAATATATCTCTTTGCATTGTGCATGAGATAATCTCTTCGATACTACCATATGTTGTGGGAATTCATCCCTTTGCATTGTAAAGGAGAGTATCTTTGAATAAGAGAATGCAGTGGTTCATGGATTTTATGAGCCCAAAGACGTAGCCAAAAGGTTCCGGTGAATTTCGTTAACAACTCGGTGATCTCTTGTATCATGTTTCTTATGCATGTTTTATTTCCGCAATTATGATTATTGAATGCATTAAGTAATGGATTATGATACTAACAACACATTCACCAAGTTAATATTCAATCCAGATTCAAGCCTTCATAAACACATCGTTTCACCTTTGATGCAATCAAGTTCAATAGATACGCAATTGTAAATTTGACCTTTGTTAAGTGGCCTAGAACCAAATCAAGTTTGGTATCAGTGTCACCCCCAGTTTGAGATCAAGAAGGGGAACTCCCTAGAAAATATCATGAAGAAGAGCTTGTTTTCTCAATGAAAGAGAGAAATGGATTAGGCCATGTTTGAGTTTGTTGGGTGTCTGGAGGTGGATTTTCTTGAATATTTCCAAGATGGGCCATTCTTTGGGTGCTTGGGGCATTGATATACAATATGTCATGTTTCATAGCATGCTCTGCAATGAAAGGAGACCTGCTCATAATGCAACTTTTAAGTTTATGAGTAGTCTTTGGCTATTGCATTAATTTTGACTAGAAACCCTTTACTGAAATCCATATCCACATAGATACTAGTATAGTCGGTGATGTTTATATTCTCCATTTCTTCACTTATAAAGTGAAATTTACTTAGAGAATTGCTAATATCATTGATCCAAGTGGATCTTGGTGGCCAACCACCTTTTCCACTGAATCAACATTTTGAGCTTATGGTTTTGATAAACCATGATTTTCACCCTTTTGATGGGGAATGGAATGTAATAACATCTTCATTTGTTAATTACAAACATCATGTAATGATCTTATGTACATTCCTACAACATAACGTTAATTCATAAGATCCCATTAGAACTCCGCAGTTAGAGTACTCGGGCTAGAGTAGTACTGGGATGGGTGACTTCCCGGGAAGTCCTTGTGTTTTACATGCCTATGGAATTTTATAAAATTAGATTAATTTATCACACATGCATCGTGGGAATTGTTCTCCTCTCACTCTCTCATTTATAATTGAGGTGAAGGAGGCCCTTTAAGCATGCAATGGAGTGTGATGTAAATCTTGTTGCGAATGAATCGTAGCCAACATCTCTTTCTCTTCAGAGATAAGCTACCACATTCTGCCATTTTGTGTTCTACATTGTTTTTCTGTTTGATTCAGTAATATAAGTTGGGTTTTACTATATTTTTGTGTTTTTTTCTATATTTTTTCTTTTGTCTCATTTCGTTCTCAACATAATCCAAATCAATGGTATCAGAGAAGTCTGCTCCTTGTCATTTCTCAGTGCATGTCCCTGATGACGTCAGGGTATAGATATTTAGGTCCTGAGCTAGTTTTTCTTAATACCAACCACTCTCGCTAACCCAAGCGGCCTCCCATGGCAGAAGAAAAGAGAGATGACAAAGCAGGAGATCTTTTCAGGGCATTGCTCAAGGAATCCATCGTGCAACAAAGGAACGAAATGATGGACAAATTTTCTCAGATCCTACAATGACTATCGATGGCGACTTAGGCATCTTTGACAAGCAACCATTTCAGAGGTGCAATACCCTTCAAGGTACAAGTAAATTTTGATATTCCCTTATTTGAAGGCCAAATAGATGCAAATTCTCTAGAAAAATGGTTGAATTTGCTGGAAGGTTATTACTCTATCCAAAAAAATTCCGATAGTGAAAAGATCACCTTCGTGCTCCTTAAATCCCTTCCCCATGTCAGATCTTGGTGGGGAGGTTACTAGGAGAGGTACACCGTGGATGAATCTGCACCATTTGTGATCCAGGTGGATATTGGTGGCCACCCACCTATTCCAACTGGCTCCTTTTGTCAGTTTTTAGTTCAACATGTTCTTCTGTACTTCTTTGTAATTGTGGGTTCTACCCTTCTGGGGTTGTCTGAATCCATACACATATTCTAGGTGGATATTGGTGACCTCCCACCTAATCCAATTAGCTTATTTTGTATGTATTCATGTCAACACATCTTGTTGTACTTCCAGGGCCATTTTGGGGCCCTAAACAATGTTATTTTTGTGTGCCACAATCAAACTATAGACAAAGTAAGAGTTTCCAATGAGCTAGCACACGCCTAAAATGAAGATCATATGCAAAACTTACAACCCCATGAAGTTATTGTACTAACTTACCCAAACGGGGCCCACATGACTTTTGGCGTTTCATCTCCCAGGGTTAGGTTTTTGGATGTCTAGGGTTTTGGCATTCCTATTTAACATAAAAAGGCCTTTAGAGCCTCATTGCAATCATCTTCTTGCGAATGAGCATAGTCATCACATCTCTTCTCAGAGATAAAGATGCCACCATTCTAACGAGTCTTGCACTCTATATTTTTACAGTCTCTTTACAATTCTTTCATTAATAGAAATCAAGTATTGTTGTATTTCTTTGTTTATGGAATTTTTCATGAGTGTTTCATTGTAATATCTATGTTTTCATTTCATTCTAAAAATAATATGGATTAGTGGTATCAGAGCAGGCTGCTCTTGATTGCTTTTCAGCGCATGTCCCCAATGGGGTCCGAGTATATCCAGTTGGGTCTCGAGTTTTTCTCTCTCGAGGACAATCACTCTTACACACCCAAGAAACCCTCGATGGCGGCAGAAAAGAAATATGGTGGAGCAGAATATTCTATTAACATGTTGCTTGAGCAAGCTCTTGCGACAGAGGGACGAAATGATGGAGAATTTTTCACACATTCTTCAACAATCGTCGATAGCAACAAGCACATATTCATCAAGAGACCATTTTGGAGGAACCTCTCCCTTCAAGGTACAAGTTAATTTTTATATTCCCATATTTGAAGGTCAGATAGATGCGGATGCCCTAGAAAAATGGTTAAATCTATTAGAAGGTTATTTCTTTGTTAAAAAAAAATTTGAGAGGGAAAAGATCACCTTTGCACTCCTCAAGGCTCTCCCCCGTGTCAAATATTGGTGAGAAACTTACTGTGAGAAAAGTTCCACAAAGGAATATGGAATATATGGGGTCGATCCCACTTGGGATTTTTTTGTGGATGTGGTCAAATAACAGTACTATCGTGTTGATAACTATGAAGACCCATACATGAGATGGACCACACTGTGACAAGAGAATAGCCAAACAGTGTCAGAGTTCACAAATACTTTCCATACCTTGCACACCAAGATGGGTATCAAAGACTATGAGTGACATCTAGTTCTTAAATACCATGGGGCTTTGCATAGGTACATCCAAACCGAAATGGATTTCCTAAAAATCTCATCATTGGGAGATGCCTATCGATATGTTGTCAAAATCGAGCAGAAATTTAGGCACTAGAACAAATGGGAATTCGGGTCTGAAAATCTGCAACAACCAAAGCATGGTAAATACGGCCCTAACCAACAACCTATAGAAAACTAGTACAAGACACAGGACAAAAAGGGTAAAGGGAAGACGAAGAATGACACTGGGAAGTGGTGTGACTTCCATAAAATCCCCTGGCACAACATCGATGAATGTCGTTTGAAACAGTCATTGGTGGCTGAGGTCAAAGACACAGAGTCGAACCTTGATTCAGAATCTGATCCATAAAATATTGAAAACAAACATATCATCGACGCAGACCCCACTACTAATGCCGTGACCACAACAATTCAACTAGAATAATCAGTAGATCCTGAGGGGGAGCACCTCTTCCATTCACAGATGTGGGTGAAGGGGACCTCGTTGCATTTCATTGTTGATAATGATGGCCAAAAGAAACTCATCTCAGCTAAGTCCTTCAAATAGTTGGGGTTGTCAACAACACCACAGCCGCAACCATACAACATCGGGTGGCTTCACCAGGGATGAGATATACATGTCAACCAACAATGTTGCATGTCCTATTGCATCCAACCCTTCAAGGATGAGGTAGTGTGTTATGTTTCCCTTCTTGATGTCTGTGATGTTGTTTTGGGCCAACCATATATGTGTAGATGTCATGTTGTCTATGAGTCTAGACCTCGTAGTGTTATTATTACTGTGGGAGGTCATCTATATAGGATACCAGAGGTAGTTTTGACTAATTCTCCACCAAAACAGTGCCGCAAGGTAATCTCTCATATTACAAAATTCATCCTCTTCACAGTTTGTTCAAAGAATGCATAAAAGACCACTACAACCACTGCAGCCTCAAAACCTTCTATCCAACAGAAGTTGATTGCAGAAGAGAAATAAAATATTGTTCCTTCACCTGCAATGGTGCCTACACAATGCCCCGTCAAGCCTAGAGTCAACAGGTTGGTGGAGCATATTCAACCCCGCCAACAACCAGTTTATGACAGTCTTCCACGGACCAAGCAACACAACTTCTCCAACAAAGCACACAACTCACCAAGATTTAGATTCATAAAATGCTTTCCCCTCTTCCATGGGCACTCAATGCAATGGATACCATTTCTTCCTAAGGGGGGAGGATTGATCCATGCGGATATTGGTGCCCACCCACCTCTTCCAACCAGCTCCTTTTGTCATTTTTTAGTTCAACATGTTCTTATGTACTTCTTTGTAATTGTGGGTTCTACACTTATGGGGTTGTATGAATCCCTACACATCTTCCAGGTGGATATTGGTGGCCTCCCACCTAATCCAATTGGATTATTTTGTATGTATTCATGTTAGCACATCTTGATGTACTTCCAGGGTCATTTTGGGGCCCTAAACAGTGTTATTTTGGCGTGCCGCAATCAAACTGTAGACAGAGTTAGAGTTTGACTACATAATGTGTAGTTCTCTAAAAGACCTTTCCAACGGGCTATCACATGCCTAAAACAAAGATCGTATGAAAGATTTATGACCCCAGGAAGTTAATGTACTAACTTACCCAAATGGGGTCCACATGACTTTTAGTGTTTCATCTCCTAGAGTTAGATTTTTGGATGTCTAGGGTTTTGGCATTCATGTTTAACATAAAAAGGCCTTTAGAGCCTCATTGTAATAATCTTCTTATGAATGAGCATAGTTGTCACATCTCTTCTCATAGATAAAGCTACCACCATTCTAGCGAGTCTTGCACTCTCTATTTTTACAGTCTCTTTACAATTCTTTCATTAATAGAAATCAAGTATTGTTGTATTTCTCTGTTTCCAAAAATTTTCATGAGTGTTTCATTATAATAGCTCTTCTTTCATTTCGTTCTGAAAATAATATGGATCAATTTGGGAGAGAACCCACTCGGGCGACCTTTGTATATGCCCTAAAGTAGGAGTTCTACCATGTCAGAAACTATGATGACCAATACATGAGATGGACAAATCTATGTCAGAAAAGAGACCAAACGATGTCAGAGTACACCAACATCTTTCATACCTTGCGCTCAAAGGTGGGTATTAAGGAATCCGAGAGAAACCTGGTTTTGAAGTACCACAGTGGTATACACAGGTACATCCAAACATAGATGGATTTCTTGGACATATCCTCAATGGGAGATGCTTATCAAAATGCAGTCAAAATTGAGTAGAAATTCAAGCAGCAGAGTAAGTGGGAGTTCAGATTTGAAAATATTCCACAACAGAGGCATGGCAAAGGCAACCCTAAATCACATAATGAAGAACATAGAAAGGAATTCCAAACTGAAGAGAGCCATTCCAAGATGCAGAAAAATAAGGGTAACGAGAACTCTAATAAATACACCAGAAAGTGGTGTGAGTTCCAAAACAACTCTTGGCACAACACTGATGAATATCGTTTGAAACAATCATTGGTGCCCGATCTCAAAGAAAAAGAATCAAAACCTGACATGGACTTTGATTCAAATCACAATAAAGGGAAACATATCATCGATGCAGAACCCATTGCTACCATCACAGAGACAACAATACAACTAGAAGAACTAGAGGAGCTTAAGGAGGGGGAGTGCCTCTTCCACTTGCAGATGTGGGTAAAGGGGAATCCACTGCATTTCTCATCTACATTATTTTCAGAACAAAGTGAAATAAAATATATTACAATGAAATACACATAAAAATTTCCAGAAACAGAGAAATAAAACAATACATGATTTCTATTAATGAAACAAATGTACAAAGACTGTAAAAATACATAGTGCAAGACTCGCTAGAATAGTGGCAACTTTTTCTTTGAGAAGAGATGTAACGGCTACACTCATTCGCAAGAAGATCATTACAATGAGGCTCTGAAGGCATTTTTATGATAAACATGAATGMCAAAACCCTAGACATCCAAAAACCTAACCCTAGGAGATGAAGCGACAAAAKTCATGTGGGCCCCGTTGGGGTAARTTAGTACATTAACTTCCCGAGGTCATAACTTTTGCATACGATCTTTGTTTTAGGCGTGTGATAGCYCGTTGGAAAGGTATTTTCAAGAACTACACATCATTCTATCAAAATTTGACTAYGTCTACAATTTGAATGTGGCAAGCTAGGAAAACATTATTTAGATCCCCAAAAYGAACCTAGAAGTACAAAAATATGTACTGACATGAAAAAATCCAAAATAAGTCAGTTGGAATAGGTGGACGACCACCAATATCCACCTGGATGTTGTGTAGGGATTCTGAGCAGCCTCGTAAGTGCAGAACCCATAATTACAAATAAGTGTCTCCATTACAGAGAAACGTGCTCAACTAAAAACTGTCAAGATGAGCCAATTGGAAATTGGATCAGGTGGGTGGCCACCAATATCCACCTGGATCAATCCTCCCCCCTTAGGAATCAATGGTCTCCATTGTATTAAGCACCTGGATAAGAGGGGACAACATTTTCTGAATCTGAATCTTGGTGATTTGTGTGCCTTGTTGGAGTAGTTGCACTGCTTGGTCCATGGAAGGTTGTCACGAACCTGTTGCTAGCAGGGTTGAATCTGTTCCACCAACCTATTATCTCTAGGCTTGACGAGGCATTGTGTAGGCACCATTGTATGTGAAGGAACAATATCTTCTTTCTCTTCTGTAATTTTCTTCTGTTGGAAAGAAGGTGTTGAGGTTGCAATGGTTGTAGTGGCCTTCTGTGCCTCCTTTGAACAAACTGTGAAGAGGATCAATTTTGCAGTATGAGATATTACCTTGCGACACTTTTTTGGTGGAACAGTAGTCGGACTACCTCTGGTATCCTGTAGAGATAACCCCCAGAGTAATAATGACACTATGGGGTCGAGACTCATAAACAACATGACGTTTCTACATATATGGTTGTCCCAAAACAACATCACAGACATCAAGAGGGGCAACATCACACACTACCTCATCCTTGAAGGGATGGATTCCATAGGATAGGCAACATTTTTGGATGACACAAAGATCTCATCCCCGGTGAAGTCACCCGATGTTGTATGGTTGTGGGTGTAGTGTTGTCGACAACCTCAACTATGATGAGTTTATTTTGGCTGCCACTATCAACAATGAAATGCAACAAGGTCCCCTTCACCCACATCTTTGAATGGAAGAGGCACTCCCCCTCTTTAGAATATACTGGTTCTTCTAATTGAATTGTTGCGGTCATGATAGTAGCAGTAGGGTCTACATTGATGGTCTGTCTTTTTTCAATATTTTCTAGATCAGATTTTGAATTAGGGTTCGACTTCTTGTCTTTGACCTTGACCACCAATGACTGTTTCGAGCAACATTCATTGGTGTTGTGTCAAGGGCATTTGTGGAAGTCACACCAGTTCTCAGTCTCATTCTTCGTCTTTCCTTTACCCTTATTTTCCTGTGTCTTGGACTAGTTGTTGGGAGGCTGTTGGTTAGGGTCATATTTACCATGCTTTGTTTGTTGTGGATTTGCAGACCCAAACTCCCATTTGTTTTGGTGCCTAAATTTCTGCTTGATTTTGACAGCATATCGATAGGCAACTCCCAATGATGAGATGTTTAGGAAATCCATTTCGGTTTGGATGTACCTATGCAAAGCCCCACGATATTTCAGAACCAGATTCTACTCGGAGTCTTTGATACCCATCTTGGTGCATAAGGTATGGAAAGTATTTGTGAACTCCAACACTGTTTGGCTCTTATATTGTCGCAATGTGGTCCATCTCACGTACTGGTCTTCATAGTTATCAACAAGGTAGTATTTTTACTTAACCACATCCACAAAAAAATCCCAAGTGGGCTCGACCCCTTATATTCCAGATTCCTCTTTGGAACTTTTCTCCCAGCAAGTTTCCCACCAATGTTTGACATGGGGGAGATCCTTGAGGTGCAAAGGTGATCTTTTCCCTGTCGGAAAAATTGTGAACAGAGAAATAACCTTCTAGCATATTCAACCATTTGTCTAAGGCCTCCACATATATCTGACCTTCAAATACGAGAATATAAAAATTAACTTGTACCTTGAAGGGAGAGGTTCCTCCAAAGTGGTCGCTTAATGAAGATGTGTATGTTGCTATCAGAAGACGTTGAAGGACGTGGGAAAAAATCTACATCATTTCGTCCCTCTGTCGTGCGAGAGCTTTCTCAAGCAACATGTTAATAGAATATTTTGCTCCGTCGTTTTTCTTTTATGCCACCATAGAGGGTTTATTGGGCATGCGAGAGTGATTTTCTTTAAGAGAGACAAGCTCGAGACCCAACTTGCTATACTTAGACCTCGCCGGGGACATGCACTGAAAAATGATCAAGAGCATCCTGCTCTGATACCACAGATATCACTGATCCAAATTATTTTTAGAACAAAATGAAAGCAGAGTTATTATAATGAAATACACATAAAAATTCTCATAAATAGAGAAATACAACAATATATGATTTCTATTAATGAAATAAATGTACAGAGACTGTAAAAATACAGAGTGCAAGACTTGCTAGAAAGGTGGTAGCTTTATCTCTAAGAAAAGATGTGACAGTTATGCTCATTCACAAGAAGATCATTACAATGAGGCTTTGAAGGTGTTTTTATGATATACATGAATGCCAAAAACCTAACCCTAGGAGATGAAGCATCAAAAGTCATGTGGGTCCCATTGGGGTAAGTTAGTACATTAACTTCTCAAGGTCGTAACTTTTGCATACAAACTCCATTTTAGGTGTGTGATAGTCTATTGGAAAGGTCTTTTCAAAAATTATTTTTATTAATTGGGTTGGTTGTCATTGATGTCAACCCATGAAGAAATTCTGGTAGCACAAATGTTTGGGTAATGGACCCAAGTTTGTTTGATGGATATGGTATGAGTTTTGATATATTTGCAAGAAAGACTATTCTAGATGGATAGTACATGTCATGCAATTTTCAGTGGTATGTGGAATGTCACATAACTCCTCACGGTTAGAGAGTTATGTCCATGTGAAGTTGGAGAACCCTCATGAATCATCTAGAAGCTCCAAAAGGTCAAAGTAGTCAAAGTGGTTGCAAAGAAGAAATTATTTAAATAATAAAGTAAAGTGATGAGTGTATTATAAGTCAAAGTGGATACAAAATAAATTATTTAAATAATAAAGTTAATGGAGAAATTACT
>JZKD02S1675617.1:93220-104464 GCA_000966675.3 Picea glauca
AACTTGCGTGTGATAAGTGGAGCTAGCACCATGCATGCAATGGAGGGGGTTGGATGCATCATAGCCTAGATAGAGTCTAGAGGTTCTCTGGAGGTGGCCGAGGTGTTATTTTTCTAGAGATGAAGGTAAATTTTCTCTTAGGATCATCCCTGGAGGATGAGGAATATGGCGTGGTATTCCAAAGGAGAAAAGTGCTTCTGTATTTAGAGGGAGTGATCTTGGATGAAGCAGTGAGGCTTGGCATCGGGGAGGGTATGATGTACAGGGTGTTGAGACAACCTGTAGTGGGGTCCAAGGGGATCTTGGATCGTAGATCAATGTCAGAGACTGATTCTGGTGGACCAGTGGCTTCTTCCAAGATTGTCAATATTGTTAGTTGGTATGACATGACATTGATGGATTGAGGAAAATAGGTTATTATATCATAGTGTAGTAGAGATATCAAGAGGATATTTCATTTCATGGGGAGTAGCTACATAAGAAACAGTAGATTTGATGGGGCCAGAGATTAATCCAGGAGGTGACACCTTTCTCGCTAAGAGGGAGTGTTAGTTTGTATCTCAGAAGATGTCTCAGCTAAGCATGTGTGTCTTAAGTTGGTTTATGGACACATTAAAATACCTAGATCAAATTTCATTATTTTTTCCTAAGTCTAACTTAGGAATTTAGAAAAAATTGTGTTTTGAGTATTGTGTAGGGCCCAAGATAGTGGGGTGCACCACTTGGGTGTTGAGTGGGGTCCAACCATGGAGGGTGCCTCAATCTAAGCCATTGAAGGCTGAATTGGACATACATATCAAGGCGGAAAGGAGGTTGAAGGAACGATAAATTGAGGAGATGAGGGTGAGAAGAACACACATAACTCTCATTGAGAAAGAGCGTTGAAGGAGGGCGCTTGGCTAAGAAAGAAGGAAAGTGTAGGGGATTTGGTTGAGGTGATTTTGTAAGAAGAGATAAGGTCTAAAAAAAATCACCATAGCAACAAGTTGAGAGGAAGAGGGCATGTCGTACGCAGCAAGGAAAGAGGGTCGTACATGTCATGCGGCGCACTAACAACAAGGGTCGAAAATTCCCAAGCCGTATATGTCGATTCTAAGGTTATTTGGTTCGATTTGTGCAGACCATACATGGTGTACTCTTGGGATGAGAAAGCTAGGCTGAGTCTGTTGGGAAATTTTAGCTGGGTCGTACAACACATGTGACTGGGCCGTACAATTACCAAAGGAAGACAAATTTCTGTAAGAAATTTTCTGGTGTATTTGTTGTTGTAAATCAATTTCTCATAAGCCAATAAAGCCCCTTCTTTGTTGGTTTTCCCCACACTCGGGTTTCCAGGGTATTTCTAGTGTTTTCTATTTTATGTGCTTGGTTTTATATTAGCTTTTGTTCTATTATTTTGGTTAAATAACTCGGTTGCAGATTACTTACATAATTTCCAGAATTTATATCAGCTAGATTAATTTCTGAGTTAAGGAAATTATTGGCATTTAGTTTATTTTGTTGAGTTATAAGAAACTAACATGAATTACAGTCTCCTCAAAGAGAGAATGTTTTCAATTACAAAGGTGTAGTGTCCTTGATTGTACACTGGGTAATTCAATATTTTCTCCATGAAGCAATTTTGAATAGTAACAAACAAGTCTTCCTGCTTGCATAAGCGCTATTCCTATGGTGTATCCACTCCCATTAGTGTCAATTTCAAATCATAGGTGGTTGAAGTTGTCAATACAACTTCAATGCGGTGACATAGTGGGCATCATTTAACAAAATTGACCACATTAATCTCCCTCTGCAACCTACGATACACATAATGTTGTAAGTTGGCCAAGGTTTTGTTCACTCTAAGTCATCTTGCAACATTGGAATTATGAAATTCCCGGATCAAATTGATAATTATCTCCTTTCGAAACACAAACTTCATCAAGATTTTAAAGAAATCCTTCAAGACTATAGTCATTAAGTGCTTCCATCTTTAGGCTCCTTGCAAGGTATTTTGATTGGATAAAATCTACTACATATAGTTCCTCACACTCTTTGTATACATGCAATTTAGCTTCATCGTCATAGTTAACATGGATATCAAAGGTCTTGAGAGAAAATTTGTGATGTGGTTGTGTACCCTTCTTGTAATTGATCACCAAGTTAAATTGTTGTAGTAACACCCTCCAACTAATGCTAAATATCATCCAGACTCGACCACTAGCTCAAGTTGGCTATTGTTGGGTTGTTGTTTGGAAACATTTAATTTCTTCATTGAGACAATGTCATCTAGATATTACTCATTGGCTTGTGCAATCATGTCCCTCACGATTTTTGACTATGATTGTGAGGATTTTCCACTTTCATTATGGGATTTGATATGTCCTTTAGATTGATGGGGATGTGACAATAATGTGTGTATCCATATGCAAGGGTGTTCCTTATTCCACTCAAGGTTGTGTAGTGTATAAAATAAAAGTGTTCAATTTATGTTGATTCAAAGAAAGGGGTTGGGTGAGTTGTTGTGGAAATTGTTCAATTTATTTTGATTCAAGAAAACTTGTATAATGCATAAATGCTCAAATAATTTTGACAATTGTCTATAACATGTTATTTCATTAATAAATAGAGAGATATCAATGGGTTGGGGTTAATAGTGGCATGCCAAGCCACCCACCAATGTTCAATTCCTGCAAAATACAAATATGTAGTTAATATTAGTGAAATTCTTAGGTGAATTTGAAAGAATAACCCCCCCCTTATTGCAGTAGCTTGGTCAAACAAAAAATATTTATGTTAATGGCTAGCCCCTAAAGGGTTGTTTCACTTTTAGAAGAAAACCAGTTGTGATTATCGACCTCTCTAAGTCAGTGGAAATGCTTCTAACTAGTTTAAAGGAGGAAATTAATATAATAAAATAAAACAAAATAAGCTATTTTTGGAGATAGTCTCTAGGTTTTGAACTTGAGGTGCGTGTGTTTCCTTGTTTCTACTATCATTTTCACATTTACCAAGCATCCCATGTGATTATAAGTTGGCCTTTGTTGGCCATTATTGGTTTCACTCCCAACCATGTGGCCTTTGAGAGCCCTAAATGGTTTAGTGAGGGCCCAAGGATGCATGGATAATTAGATCTGAATTTTGTTCTAATATCCATAGAAATTTATCTTTAACAATCGAGCGAATAATGGCTACCTGAAAAAGACCCCAAAAACTTGTCTTCAAATTGTATCATGAGGTAATGATAACAACTCTAAGACCATCATTTTAAGCATTTTAATCATCTTTGAAAACCATCACATAGTGCACCAGTTAGAAGAAATAGATTCAATGGAAAACAAAGTGTATCAGTTCATAACAAAAATAAACCTACATACTTGGTGAACAAGACAGTTAGGGAGATAGATAAACCACCTCTTCGGTGTTGGGGTTGCAAAGAACCTCACTTGTACCAAGACTGTCCTTTAAATAAATAAATAAATCGGGAAGTACATAATATTCCGGAAGCAACAACATTGAATGGCATTGCCCGAAGTATTCATAAGATCAATGCTACCCTAGAAAAATGAAAAGTTGACCATCAATTTTCCATGGTGGAGCTAGAAGGTATGCTAAATCAGAAAACATGTATCTATATTAATAGACCCTGGTGCAAGTCTAAGTTATATTTCACCTACAATAGTAGAAAATTGCAAGCTGGACAAAGTTACACACAAGAAATATTGGCTAGTTCAGTTAGCTATAGAAAGGAAAATAAACGTTGATGAATTGATAAAATACTATATGATAAATATGGATGGAATGGAGACCAAGATAGATTTAAACATTTTACCATTAGGATATTTTGATTTTCTCGTAGGTATGGATTGGCTGGAAAAACATTTAGTTGTTGTAAATTGTCGTGACAAGATGTTCAACGATTTAGATGACTTTTACAAAAGTAAAAATAGTAAAAGGGATACCACAGAAAGTTTCGATAAGATATATCTCTGCTTTACTATTAAAAAAATGTAAGAAAAGGATGTGAGATTTATGTTGTGCGTATATCTAAAAATGTTGAGAAAATGAGCAATAATTTATTAATTGAAGACCCAATACTGAAAGAGTTCCAGGATGTGTTTTGGGAAGAAATTCCAGGATTACCTCTAGAAGGGATATATATTTCAGTATAGACTTAGTACCCAGATTTGCACCGGTGTCTAAAGCCCCTTACCGAATGAGTACTCCAAAGTTGATTGAACTTAAGATGCAACTTCAAGCACTGATGGATAAGCAATATATCATTCCATGTGTGTCTCCATGGGGAGCGTCAATCTTATTTGTTAAAAAGAAAGATGGAACTTTTAGATTGTGTATTGATTGCATGCAACTTAATAAGATGACAATTAAAAGCAAGTATCCTTTACCTTGCATCGATGACTTGTTTGATCAATTCGAAGGAGATAAGATCTTCTCTAAGATAGATTTACGGTCAGGATACCATCAGGTTAGGATTAAAGAGGGATATATTCATAAAATTTCTTTCAAAACTAGATATGGACACTCTGAATTTGTAGTGGTACCTTTTGGATTAACAAACACACCTACAACATTTATGTGTTTAATGAACAACATATTGAGAAAATATCTAGACAAGTTGGTAATCATGTTCATAGATGATATATTGATATATTTAAAAACCAAAGAAGAACATGAAAAACACTTAAGAATGGTCTTCCAGACACTTAGGGAGCATCAATTGTATGCAAATTTTAGTAAATGTGAATTTTATCAGGATAAAGTACAGTATTTGAGACATATAATTTTAGGTGAAGGGATCTCAGTGAATCCAGAAAAGGTTAAGGCCATCCTAGACTTGTCAGTGCCAAAGGATGTGTCGGGTGTCCAATCCTTCATGGGCATCACAAGGTACTACCGTACGTTCTTAGAAGGATTTTCAAAACTTTCCTATCCAATAACCTCCTTACAAAGGAAAGGAATCAGATTTAAATGGACTCAAAAATTTCAAGAGAGATTTGAAAATCTAGAACAATTGTTAACAACAACACCTATATTGAAGATAGCAGATCCACATAAAGATTTTTTGGTCTGTACTGGTGCCTCAAACGAAGGGTTAGGAGGAGTTTTTTTACATGATGACTATGTGATTGCTTATGAATCACAGAAACTGAAACCTCATGAAAATAACTATGCAACACATGACCTAGAACTAGTTGTTATTGTACATGCTTTAAAAATGTGGTGACACTACTAGTTGGGTAGAATATTTTTGTTGAAAACTTATAATATCATCCTTAAGTACATTTTCGATTAACAAAAATTGAATGCAAGACATGCAATATGCTTAGCTTTCCTAAGTGAATATGATTTTGAGATAAGACACATTAAAGGAAAAGAAAACAAGATAGCATATGCACTTAATAGAAAACTAAATGCAATTTTTAGCAGTAACATACAAACTGATTAAAAATGGAGAACTAAATCGGCAGCAAAAATGATGAAATTTATAAGAAATTATAGGAAAAATTACAAAAAAAATGAGTCAATTGAGGAGGAATCAAAATTCGGATGCAATCATGATGGTTTAGTACAGTCCAAAGGCAAAATTTATATTCCAAGTAATTCAGAATTGAAAATTTTGATACTAGTTGAAGTACATAAAAAACCTTATTTAGGTCACCCTGGTTACCAAAAGACTATAATAGATTTGGAAAAGAGTATTTTTGTCCTGGGATGAAAACATAAATAGTTGAATATCTTTCTAGGTGTCTTGAGTGCCAACAAGTTAAAGATGAGAATTGTCACCCAGTTGGATGATTGCATCACATACCCATTCCTGAGTGGAAATGGGGAGTGATTAGCATGGATTTTAGTATAGGACTTCCTACGAATAAGAAACAAAATGACTCTATCATGGTAGTAGTATACAAACTCACTAAATTTGCACACTTGATCCTAGTGAAATCAACTCACAAAGCTATAAACATTGCGTAAATTTTCATGAAGGAAATATTTAGAATGCATGGTTTACCCAAAACTATCATTTCATAGATGGATATGAAATTCACTTCAAATTTACGGAAGACTTTGTTCGATGGTTTGGAAACTCAATTGAATTTTAGCACCGCATATCATCCTAAATCTGACGGTCATACCAAAAGGATTAACCGAATTGTAGAGGATATGTTGTGGATATATGTGATGGGTTGCACCACAAAGTGGGAATAATACCTTCATCTAGTTGAGTTTGCATATAATAATGGTTATCATACTTCCATAAATATGAGTCCCTTTGAGGTGATGTATGGAAGGAAGTGTCGATCACGTGTTAGTTGGGACAACTCTGTTGATGGAATTACTTTAGGTCCAGATATGCTAAAAGAAATGGAAGCAATTGTTAAAAAATAAAAAAATAAAATTGAAAAGTGCATAGGACAAGCAAAAGATTTTTGCAAACCTGAAAAGAACACATACATAAATGAATGTAGGAGATCATGTTTATTTGAAAGTCAAACCCAAAAACAATTCATTAAAATTGGAAAAGAGTGCCAAGTTGTCACCATGGTATTGTGGGCCATTTGAAGTGCTTGCAAGAGTGGGGTCAGTGGTCTATCATCTTGCACTACCATCCAATTTAAAAGTACACAATGTATTTCATGTTTCGATGTTAAATAATTATGTGCATGATGTAACTCATATTGTAAATTGGACTGTGATTCAGGTGGAACCAAAAGGCGAGTTCTAGGTGGAAATGTTATGTATTCTCGATAAGAAGGAAATTGTGTTGCGGAATCGAACTATCACTCAGATTAAAGTGCAGTGGAGGAACTTTGGTCATGAGGAGGCCACTTGGGAAATGAAAGAATCCATGAGAAAAGATTATCCATTCATGTTCCAGCGTTGAGATGCTTAGATTGGAATGCCAAGGATGGTGTTCAGTTCAAGGGGGAGAGGATGTAATGTCCCTCCATTTATAAACATTTAAATATTTTAATTTTTTATGGTTTATGTTGTGAAAGTTTTTGGAAAAAAAATTATGTGAAAATTATATCATCATAAACATTTATGATGATGAATATTTTTTGTAAATATTATTTTTAATTTATTTTGTTTAACTAAAAACAAACGGGTTAGAGAGTCCAGTTACAAAGAGTAAATTATTATTCCATGGGTGAGTGAAAATGGATAAAAAACACCAGAGCAAATATTGTCCACAAGGACAAGTGGAATCCTACTTCCAAACATGTGGGATGTGAGGGAACAAGCTAGCACAAAGTTAGGCCAAGAATATTACCTAGGGTTAGGGATGAGACTAACTTGAAAAAAGACCTAGGAAATTTATTTATTCTAGTAAAAAGAAGAAAAGACAAGTATAGAGGAGGCATGACATTGTTGAATACTTGTGAGGAGAATTTGAGTTTGATGGTTCAATGAAAGAATCAAACTCTGAGATTTTTGGAGAAGGTTATACAATTTTCAGTCCCTATGGAATGATGATTTAGGCTCGGGGTTGACAGGAACAAGTAATCTTGGTTGTTTAGGTCTATGGTTGAGAGGAATCGGTTCTCTACTAAGTTTGTTTCTAGTCTTGAACCAAGCTCAAATATGTTTTCTATAATTTATTCATTTTATTTCGGTTATAAATTATTACATTGTAGTAGTTAGGGACTATAAGTCTGTAGTAATAGTTATTGTGGAGAAAGTCTAGTTCTAAGCATTTTCTATATTCTTTTATCTTTACACTATTGACATTAAAGAATAGTTGAATTTTGTAATAATATTTCTTTTTGGAAAGAACATTGATTATATTACTGCAACAAGAAATACAAGAAAATGATAGTAGAACTTCTAGTAGCTATAAAGAAGCTTACTTTTATTTTATTTTTTTTAAGTAAAAAGGGGCAGGACCTATTGTATTATAACTTCAGAAAACATCATACATATGTCGCCCAGGTGCCAGCTGTCCTGCCTATATAGGAAACTAGGATAGCTGGCCTACCCACTGTAGCATGCAATAGAAAAAGATGACTGCACCACCCTGCCCGAAGGAAACCAGGGTGGCCATGCAAAATTGACATCATTCCTGCTGTTCTAATACTTATTGTTCTAGTACTGACCATGCTAACATTTACAGAGCTACAACCCTAGTAAACAACTACAAAAGTATAATTGGAAACCATGCGAGACAGAAGAAAACCTACTCCCCGGAGTCCTTGTGTGCTTCTTGCGCTTTACCACTGCTGACTGGGATGGCGAAAGGATGAGAGCAGGTCGGACATTGCTGCTAAGGAGTGGCATTGGAGTAGGCCGTGTAAAGCATGTCCAGGCGCTGGCTGACGCGAACCGCTCTGAAGAGTTGGTCATCGACCAGGATACGAACCTCAAAAATCAACTGCAGAAGCTCCAGGTGCAGAAGTGAAGGTGAGGCCAGCTCCTCTGGTTCCTTTTTTGTTTCCTTCACCTCCTTTTTGTTTTCCAGCACCTCCGTGTCCGCCTGCAATCCTGTGTAGCTGCTTGGTGGCTCCTCCTCCACCACGCAAGTGGTGTATTCATCGTTTGGTTCTGCAAAAGAACCTGGGACTCCTGTGGGGTGGGACATTGCTACTGGTGCAGCAAAGCTAGTCGGGGGAGCCCAATTGTCTGGTACCGTAAACATCTTTCTCTCCGAGAAGTCTGAGGGGAGGTCCAAGTCCGAGTCTTCTTCCATGCGAGTTCCAGGGGGCGAGCTAGCAACTGTAATCATCCGACGTTGTTTCTGCCTGGCCATTCACACAGCGCGTTGAAAGTTTCCATGCCTCTTCCTTCTGGAGTCGGCGGTGTACCAGCCGGCTCCCCTACGGGGCTTCCCTCGCAACCTCGGCATGGTAGGAGTGAGGAGAAAGACCAGAACACTGAAAAATCCACTGCTAGACCGTTGCACACCAAGCGTCAAATTCACTCTGTGATTTTCGTAATTATAACAGGAGGGATAAATTATAATGCCAGCCATGATAGCCATGAGCTTAATGCTCTGGATATCCGTCCTACAAAAACTCGTGCAAAGCCCCATCGAACTGGCGAAGGTAGACAGAGGTGATGCCATTCATAAATGGCTATAAGTGCGGTGAGGGCCATTATAAATGGCCTCCCCCATGCCTCCTCCACGTGGTTCAGCTTGTGCGCGTGGCACCCCATTCGGGGAAGAAGCTTACTTTTATTGCAGAAATGAAAGCAAGGAATATGATTATTTTTCTTATATATAGTATGGTTACAACAATCTCTTCTTTACAAACAATAGTTTCTATGGATTCTTTTCAGAAATTATTTTGTAATAAAAAACAAAAGTATGTATCTTGATATAAAACTCATGCATGTATTACAGTAAGTAAAAATGTACTAATAGTGTTAAACTAAGTTAAATATTGATAACATATATAGAGTTTCTATGTAGAGAGACATCTCATAATTGTGTTTATATAAATATCAGAAAACCAAGAAAGGTAATAAAAGTCATAGGGTTTATATGTATACATATACAAGAATAACCAGAGTGGGGAATAGTATAAAGACAATTCGATTAAGGAGTATGGAAGCCATACACTGCCACCTAAATCATATAATAAAACCATGTATTTATATTATTTAAAACAATGCTTTGTCTACCCTAATAGACAATGGTACGAATAGTCAAGACATGGTAACTATGGGAGAGCGCAAGTCGCTATAACCAAGACTCCCTGGAGTCAAAGACTTGTATAATATTAGTCACAATTCATGGAATTAAACAAAATGTTACCAAGACAAGGACTTAAGTGACAATACTAAGACAAGGTATTTGAATATATATTCATACAAAACCAATGGATTAATAAATGAAAAGATTGTTGTCTTCGTTGTCAATGTTAAAGCCCCAGACGAGATAATTAATTATGTAAATAAAGAAAAGCTTATCTATGTGGTATATGAACCATATGATAGATGGTGAAATTGTTTTTCTCAGACCGAAAGCTTGAAGCCTTAGCTTCATGCCTAAGGAGAGGAACCAAATCAAGATACCTAGTTGTTGGTTGTGGAGCCTGATTATCTTCTTCATTCATAGGTTTGTTTCAACCATGCTTGGACCCCATTCCCTAACGAGGGGGTGTGGGGGGGATTTCCCCCCCACAATTTTCGCCAGGAGGGTCCAGGGGGGCGGGTGATAATTTTTGTATCTCCCTAGCGGGGGATTCGAGGGTAGCACCAATGAAATGAAATTTTGAAAAAAAATTACCTTGTAAAATATTGTAATTTCATAGTCAATGTGGATTGTTCATTATAAGGTCGCAGATATGACAGTAGAAATTATTTTAGGGATTTTTTCTCTAGAAGGAAACATAAGAGTTTTTATTATGTTATCCAAAAGGAAAGGATCTATCACTTATTGCCTACACAGATGAAGATTGGATAGGTTGCATTGATGACTGACGAAGCACCAGTGGAGCAACGTTCTACTTGGGTGAGTGTTTAGTATCTTGGCTAAGTAAGAAACAATCATCAATATCTTTATCTACAGCCAAAGTAGAGTATATTGCAACGACATGATTTTGTACTCAGGTTCTATGGATGAAAAAACTTTCATAGATATATAGGTTGAGTATGATGAGCCCATTCAAATATACTGTGATAATACAAGCACCATCGGTGTATCAAAGAACCCCATTATGCACTCCAAGACGAAGCACATTCCAATAAAGTATTACTTTCTATGGGAACAGGTTGCAGAGAAGAAAATCATAGTTGAATATGTGGGCACAAAAGAACAAGTGGCAAACATCTTTACAAAACCACTTCCAAAGGAAGCCTTTGAGTATCTTCGCCAGAGACTCGGTGTTACACATTATTTTCATCATCCTTATGATAGTTAATGATGTAAACCTATCTGTTTCCTTCAGAGGGGTCAGTGGCCTAAGTTCCTAAGGAGAGAAGGGAGAAGAACTTCTCCTGAGAAAAGAAATTGATTTTTCCTATGTAAAAACCTTATAAAAAGGGAAGTTCGCAGGTTGCTATATAGCCAGGGTGCGATAATGACCCATTCTCGCAGGTTGCACTATAGCCAGGGTGCGAGGTGTTCACAGGTTGCTCTATAGCTAGGGTGCGAGAATTCCAGCACGTGGAAAAAATGAGCGTTTTCACGAATCTTCTAGAAGGAGAAGCTTCTATGGTGAGGTGGCATCTGAATGGTTTGGATCTTAATCGCTTTCATGATTTAGTGGGATCATCCTAACCTCCTCACCTTATCCTCTTCAA
>JZKD02S1675617.1:132699-148473 GCA_000966675.3 Picea glauca
CCTTTGTGACACTAAAAAGGTTGAAGATGAAAAACACTTTCTCTTAGATTGTCCAGTCTATACCCATATTAGATCTCATTTTCAAAATATTGATCACACTACCAACCTTCCTAACGTCTTAACTCAACAAAAGTATGGTGATCTTGGAAAGCTTCTCTTAATACTTTTCAAGCACAAAAACAAAATTCTAAAGAATCATAAGTAATCACTTACCCTCTTAAGATCTGATAGACCAATTAGGTCTTAGTGGACGTTAATCATCATCATCATCATCATCATATTACCAATCTATCTATTTTAATATGAATGAATTGATGCAAATTGTATTATAATATTACAATTCTGGAAAGGAGGTTGAGCATCTCCCTATTAATAAAAGTATGGTGATCTTGGAAAGCTTCTCTTAATACTTTTCGAGCACAAAAACAAAATTCTAAAGAATCATAAGTAATCACTTACCTTCTTAAGATCCGATAGACCAATTAAGTCTTAGTGAACGTTAATCATCATCATCATCATCATCATAATATTACCAATCTATCTATTTTAATATGAATGAATTGATGCAAATTGTATTGTAATATTACAATTATGAAAAGGAGGTTGAGCATCTCCCTATTAACAATTTATGGTTATAATATTTTTATTAGTAATATATATCAACATATGATTATATTATTTTTATTAGTAATGTATGAAAATAAATGTTTTTTTCATTATCTTTATTTTGCTTAATGTTAAATTTAGATTTTATTATATTAAATTTAGATTTTAATTTTTAATCTTTTATTTAAATTAAAATGTATAATTATATATTTTGTTTTATTTAAATTAAAATTCTTTACTATATATTTTGCTAAATTGAGATAATAATTTTCTGACCTAATCCTTCTACACGATCTAAAAATGTATAAAATACTTTTTTTTAATAATTCAATTGAATTGACATTAATGGAATCTTCAATAATGTCAATTGTAATGCGTCTTTTGAATTGGTCGAAAGGACTTTTTCATTTAGTTCCTTCAACCTCCTAGGAGGACATTCATGTAAAGAGTTCATGATCACGTCTTTGTCCCTATCAGTAACACATTTAACACATTTGAGAGAGGATGTGATAGGTTTTCATATTGAAGTTGCGTCCTCAAATACCTTTCCTTTCATACTTCATGAGAACTAAGAACTAGTCATTTATTAAGTTTTTATTTGTTCCTTTATTTAAGGAATCTTTATTTTCAATATGATTTTAATTACATATGTTTGAACATAATTTATATTTAAATACAATATTTTCTAATTTTATTAATAGAATTTTTAAAATTTTCAATATTTAATTTAATTTGTTTTATTAATATTTTAATTAAATTAAAATATAATATTTTCATAATTTCATTAATGGAATTTTAAAAATTTTCAATATCTAATTTAATTTGTTTTATTAATTTTTTAATTAAATTATTTTTTAAGGATAAAAGTAATATACTTTTTATCACTTGGTTTTATTTCTCTTTATGTAACATATATATATACAACTTGAGTGGACCTAATGGTTAAGAACATGTGTTTCTTCCTAAGAGGTTACAAGTTCAAATCCAAAGGAGGTAGGGTATGTATACATACAGCCTGAGTGGGGCTGATGGTTAAGAACATGTGATATATATGTATATAAGTAAGTAAGTAAGTTTCTATAAATTACCTGTTATGAAAAACAATATAAAGCATACAAGTTTTTGTTGTGGCTTGAGTTTCCAAAAAAGGAAACCAACTTGACACAAACTCAATGTCAAGTTTAGTTTGTCTTGTAAGGCCAAAAAAGATTAAACCAATAGCACATGGGGAGAGTAAAATCGAGGCGAGAGAATTGGCCATAACATAAAATTTAAGCCTGACCTTCAATCAAGAAATCATCATGGCAACCCACATGTAGGAGAATGGGTCTTTGCAAATGTAATGGATCTAGAAGTGAATCTCCAAAAATTTGTAAATGTGAAACAACATATTCTTGAGCCAGTTGAAACATTAATTTGAGACCTATTAGTTCATAGTGATTATTAGTTTCCTGCCCTATCCTAGCTTTGAAAGCTATACATTGATTTGAGGAGAGACACAAGATTCCTCCCAAACCTCCTCTTGGAGGATTCCCTTGAGAGACACCATCAAAGTATGCCCAAGGAATGTCCTTATTGATGACCCATTTTTTTTATACCCTGGCTTTTTTGTTTTTCCACAACCCATTTGAGAGTCTCATTTCCCTCAAATAGCTTCAAGTTTCAAATGAGACATATTCCCCAGCTATATTGAGTGGAAGAGCTATGATCTTCTTTATGTCATTGTTTGTATATAAAGACCTAAAGGCTTCTTCAATATTTCCTCCTTCCCATACATACCTTAACCATGTCACTCTTCCAACTTCTTTCTAGACCTCTTTGGAAAAAAAACAATTCAGAAGTAAGTGATTTGTTGTTTCCTATGCTTGTTGGCATTAGTTGCACCAATACTTGGCCAAAGAATTATTATTATTATTTTAAATTTATTTTTCTTGTAGTACCTCCTAGGTAGGAGCCTTATTATTTAAAACTAGCCACATGGAAAATTTATTTTTGGAGGGACATCTTAGCTTCCATATGATTCTCGACCACCGAGCCTTTCTCAGTGAAGGCTCTGTATCCTAGTTTGGGTACATCTCCTCCCAAGGCTACCCATTGTCTTACTCGAATAATTGATCCATAAATCCTTCAAATATTAGGAAGCAATTGAGCCTCTTGGCCATTATGTATTCCCTTGTTCTCTTATTCCTCCAGGTGGTGGTTAGTTTTGTTGGTTTCATGTCCAACAACCCCATTTCCTCCAACTTTCTTATAAAATAACCTAAGAGACAATCTGTGTGAGCAAAAGGCTCCCAAATTTTTGAAGCTCTCAGTGTAAAGTTTAAGTATCCCCCTTTCACTGTAAGGCCGCTTTGAATACACTCCATCTTGAAAAACTTGTCTTAGTATTCCCCTCTATTTAAGTAAGGGCCATTTACATTCAAGACTAAGTTTTTTTCCCCGTATCCATTGAGAATAAGACTACCCCAAGTCCTGTAGGAAAGGTCCAGTAGTTAGAAAGTGTATATGAACAACTCTTTTAGCCAATTATATTCCCACTAGATCTCCCAACAACATGGAAATGAAATCCCACCTAAACATAAATTTTGAGAGTTCTTGAATTACTTTTCCCCCCTTTGTCATTATCTCTTGAAGGAGGATAATATAGAGTTTTAATTTCTTTATAAGCCTCCCGATGGCCAATTTATTTGAGGGATTGCCTAACCATTGATAATTAAGGGCCAGGAAAATCATTTAAGCCCCTCACAAGGGGTAGATGCTTTAAGAGCCCCAATTACAAATTATTGTTTGCCACATCTAACCTATGATGATGCTTGTTTTTGTGCCATGGACATATAATACTTTCTCCCTCTCTAGCTTGGATTCTAGTTTTTCTCATCTAGGAACCCTAACCTCCTTGCCACCTTCCCTATAAAGTCGAGGATTCCTTTGTTTTTGGATTGAAGGTTATATTTTGAGGATTTCGGGTGAGTAGAGTCATAGGAGGCCTCCTTGGCCTTAGCTTCCAATTTAGGGTTTTCAGAAGTCCACACAATGCTTCTTCTTCTACCACAGCCTTATTAATCACATGTAAAGGGATTAGGGTCAGGGACACAAGATTTTTAATGCTTGAAAGACTGGGTAGAAATTCACTGATAGACTCCACACCTTTTGATTCTACCTCTAACCACCAAGTTCTAAAAAATATTTTTTCCAAATATTTCCTTTTATGAGGGGGAGGTAATTGTGAGGACTTACCAGTGAGAGGCCCTCAATCCTTTTTGTCATTGACAACATCCATGCTTTGTTCCTTGTAGTGACCCGATGTTGGATACTACTCTACTTGTACCAAAATATTTCTAGGGAGATCATTTGTGTGCCTCTTTTCACTTATAATTTCCATCCTTCGAGTGTTTATAGGAAATTCCAGCAATTCCACTCCCAGTACTTGTGGCTACTTTCTTTGAGCCCACACCTTCCTCCGGGTAGGGTAATTACAGTCCATTACTAGATGCCCATACTATGACATCACCCACATATGAAGGCCATACCTTCCTAATCAAGGGTTGACTAATATCAGTCTTCACATCTCTTAATAACCAATTCCCTTGCCATTCCTTTACTCATTTCTAAACCCACTAGGATTCTTTCCATCTCAAAGTGCCCAGTGTCTCGAAAAGATAAATCAACTTCATAAAACAAATAGAGGGAGTTTCATATTTCTTCAAACACATCCTTCGACCATAATATAAATGGTAAACCTGGAATTCAGATACACACTAGTAGTTTGTCTTATTGGGCCATTCTGACATCAAAATCCACTTGCCATTTATTTAGAAATAGGGTTTGTGAACTTTGTTTGCCTCTTTAACCGTTTAAAAAACCCAAACTAGCTAACCCTTTTGCAAGGTCATTATGCAGGGTGCACAATGAACAATAGGTTCAAAGTTTAACCTGGTCCAATTCTTTAAACACTCACATGCCATCTTTCTTTTAGGAATCTGTCCTACTACTACTTTCTTTTCTAGCTCCATTACATCAATTAACCTAGATTTTGAGCTTAAATTTAGGCTTACTGGCTTTGACATTTTCTTATTTTTTATTTCTTGTATTAGGGGAGTTTTGAGGTCTAAAATGGGCCTCTCGAGGAAAATAATATAATAATAGTTAAAATAATAAAATAAGAGATATGAATTTCAAGGGAAAGAAATTAAACTATTTTTTTTTCTCTTATTTTAGACTTATCTTCTTATAGGTTTACTCAAATTTCAAGTGTCAGTACTCGTTGGATGGAAAATTAGATTATGCATCCAACAAGTACCCACTCTACATACTTTTTATAGACCCATAATGGGATATGTCGGAAATACATTTTTTTACATGTATTTCCAATATATCCCACTGCGGGTCTATCAAAAGTATGTTGAGTGGGTACTCGTTGGATGCAAAATTTTATTTTGCATCCAACGAGTGTCTACAATTGAAATTCGAGTAAACCTATAAGAATATAAGTAAAAAATACAAGAAAAAAATAGTTTTCTTTCTTCCCTCCAAAACTATTTACCCTTATGGTTGACGTAATCATCTTGAATCTGTACTTTTAAGTTGATATTGATAATGCATTTTTTTGTTTTGAGGTCCATTTTTTACCTCAAAATTCCCCTAATAGGATTCTAGTGAGGGTTTCCCTAGGCTCCCTACTTCCACCAGAGTAGAGCCACTCATTAGGTTAAGATCCAAATGCTTGCCGATGAACCCTACCTCTTGTTGAGCATTAGAGCTCCCGACTGGGTTGCAGAATTGAAGACAAAAATCCCCACATGGTGTAGAGAGATGGATAAACATTCAATGGCCATCATAATTGTTCTTAATGTCTCCATCTCTATCAAGGCTAGAGAAGGCTTATCTAAGAACTTCTAAATCAACCCTTTCATATGTTGTCGGTGGGAAATCTAGTGCACCATTAAAGTCCTCCAGATATTCACCTTCTATTCCTTTCCCCCTCGCCTCCGACCACAAATCCTCTTTGGTGCCACTAGTGGCTAAGCCCCATGCCAACTCACCTATAATGGATAATGTGTCCTCCTCTAGTGGGAACAACTCTACCGCACACCTCCTCCTTGACTCAACTGGAGTACTAAGTTAGCCAAATCTCGGGGTTTCCTAGATTGACTGACCCTTTGTTGGGTTGATTGAATAATCCACTCCTTCTTCCATCATCACGAGCTACACCATGACAACTCAACCCCAAACCTTGTCACTCAAAATTAGTACTTCACTACCATTCACCTGTAAGAACCCTAGATTATGCTTATGAAACCTGAACCTCAAACCGTCCAACTTTCTCTAAGAATATGCTATTATAATATTACATAACAATTGAATTGATGTTGATATTCCTAATAAGATTAATATCAAAGTGAGTGAGAGTGTTATATTAATTTGAAAAAAATATACTTAAAACTCAACTATTATATTTTGATTTTTTAAATATAAATAATAATTTTAAACAAAAGTAATAATGAACAATTATAACTATAAAGTATATGTGTTCTACCTTCTCTGTATAAGGTGAATTGCAATCACATATAATATTTTAATTTCATGTATGGAATTAAGTAAAGATGGATACTTGATATTACATGATCCCTACCTAATTCATTTTTAGGGATGATGGAGTACAAAGATTATTAAGTATTTTGGGATATTATAGGGGATGCAATTTTTTTTTGGTTTTGCAATAAAATTTAAAATTGCTTTTTATTGGTTAAGAGTTAGTCTTCCTTAAACATAAGGAAATAAATTAACAACCGAAAACTTAAAAATATTTAGCAAAAACAGAAATCTACTCACTTATTTAAGTGGTATGATTTATTTCAATAACAATAATGAATTAACTCACATTCTTAAAAAGATGACAACCAATAATAACTATCCTCATTACTTATTAATAATTAAATTATAATAGATTTTATCACAATTATATTTTTACTCTATCCCACTCGCACATATTAGAATCTTGAGAAGTGAAAATGCTTATGAGAATGTGGATATTTTTTTTGAAATTCACTTTATTTTTGGAAAACAAAAGGGAAATTGGTACAATAATCAAAACAAATACTCGAAGTTCCATGAAAGAAAGAAAGAAATGATTTTAACGTCTGTGAGGTTAACAATAGCTTATGGGATAAACTGCCTCACACACTGATTTCTGTAGTTCAGCCCTTTTCCTATTCAACTTGATGAAGAGCTCCCCCAATTTCTCCACTGTCCTCTTGTTGAATAAGTTATTCCAAGAGCTAGTTGTCAAGATACTTATATAGCTGACCCTACTATCTTTGAAGGCTTCACACTCTAAAATGAAATGTTTTTCTGTTTCCACTTTTCCGGAGGTGCAAAATACACACATCCTTTCTTCCCAAGCATTTTTTGGTCTTTTCCAACGCCCAGTTTCACAGCGGAGTTGATGAGAATTGGTTCTTAATTGGGCAATAAACATTTTGGCTCTCCAAGATATATTGGCCCCTATGTATGCTTTTTGATGATGATTGTATGTGGGGTTAAACTCTTCAATATAATACTCTTTCTTTCTCCCGAGCCTTTTAGTCCAAGTTAGCTGGTAGAACCTATCAATAACAAAAACCTTTATCTCTTTACTATTAATAGAGAACTTGTTCAATTGAATATCCCATTTATTAAGCCATGTATTTAACGAAAATTAGACTATTATGAATTTACGGAGTCATTTAGATTTGGCTTTTTAATGGAGTTATTTAAATATTCGATAATTTTGATTTATTTGGACGGTATATTCTCTTATTTTGACCCATTTTAATCGTATGCTAATTCAAATCATCGAATATCGACGCGCTTTTTTATTCTACCTAAAATTCCCAAGGCATCCCAAGAATTTCATTCTCCTCGGGCCAAAAAGTAGAACCCTAGAGCCTCCCATTTAGAATTATCACAGATTTTTATTATGTGCTACAATAAAAAGTCGAATAAGCTCAATCTCTGAATACAACAGAAGTTATAAGAATATAACGATAGTTGGGATTAATCTTCATGTGGCAGTGATTCTTTCCGGTTGGTTTTGCTTGCAGAAGCATGCTTGAATCTGTGACAAAAGCCATTATCTTACATAGAGAAGGCCCCGATGGCAACTTCCGGACTAATTCCGCTATTGGGTTGCGACGTGTCAAACAATTCTACACTCTCCACGGGTTTATCTGCTTCCAAACAATGGCCTCTGCACAGTTTTCCTCGGAAAAAATACACCCAATTCACATTGAAGAGGAGAAGTAGAATCAAAACCAGAAGCACAGGATTTGGTAGAGAAAGCTGTGAGGAAAACCCACAGAAGGGTTTTATATCCATGGCTCTGGTATTAGAAGAAGATAAAGAGCAGAATAAGGAAGAGAATTTGCTTCCAGAGAGGGATGAGCTGTGGCTAGAGATGAGAAGGGAGTGCAGGAGAGATGCAGAGACTGAACCCACATTGGCAAGCTATCTGTATTCAACCATATTGGCTCACAGGTCTCTGGAGAATGCATTGGCATTTCACTTAGGTAACAAGTTATCAAACTCTACACTTCTGAGCTCCCAGCTTTATAATCTAATTGCAGATGTATTCATGGAAGATGCCTATATTAGGGAATGCATTCGTGCAGACATTAAGGCCTTTAGGGAGAGGGATGCAGCTTGTGTTTCATATTCCCATTGCTTGCTGAATTTTAAAGGGTTCTTGGCCTGCCAGGCCCATAGGGTTGCACATAGACTGTGGAACCAGGGGAGGATTTCATTGGCCCTTGCAATACAGAGCAGGGTCTCTGAGGTTTTTTCTGTGGATATACATCCTGCTGCTAGAATTGGCAAAGGGGTGTTCTTTGATCATGCCACAGGGGTTGTGGTGGGGGAGACTGCCACCATTGGGGATAATGTGTCCATCTTGCACCATGTGACATTGGGGGGGACTGGGAAATATGGGGGCGATAGGCATCCCAAGATTGGAGATGGGGTGCTGATTGGGGCAGGGGCTACTATTTTGGGGAACATTAGGATTGGGGAGGGGGCCAAAATTGGAGCTGGGTCAGTTGTGCTTATTGAGGTGCCTAGCTGTACTACAGCTGTTGGAAATCCTGCAAGATTGGTGGGAGGCAAGCATAGTCCCTCTATGCTAAAGGAGATTCCCAGCAAGACAATGGATCACACTTCATTTATCAGTGAGTGGTCTGACTATGTAATTTGATGTTGGATGCATGCTGTCATCATTGCTTGTTTTAAGAAGCTCGATCAAAGATCATACAGTCAGCATTGTGTATGAGTCCATAGGCAAATTATGTATTGACCTGCCTGATTAAAAAATGGGGAGATCCTTAGCAAAACCTTGTAGAACTCGATGTCATGGTATTGGGTTTGTTTATAATTTCTCAGAATCGCCAAGCTTTAGAGATGGATACACATGTGTATGGTTCAGTGGCATTTATAACTTAATGCCATTCCAGGGGGCTTGTTCATGCTTACTTGAACGTGAAAGCTATGAAGCTGTTTCGCATCAATATGTTCAGCAATTATATCTTTGTATGAGCCAATTATTCATAGATAATCTTGCTTCTCATTGAGTTTGTACTTTGAAGTCAGGGTTATGGCATTATTCTTCATGAGGAGTTTTCTCATTGTGCTTTGAAGATTGCACAGCTTTGTGTATGAATTCATAGGCAAACTATGTATTAACCCATCTCGTAGAAAATGAAGAGATCCATACTTGTATAGTTAGCGAAACCTTGTAGAATTTGATGCCATACTATTGGGTTTGTTTAGAATTTCTCAGAATCGCCAAGCTGTAGAGATGGATGCATGTGGATGGTTTGGTAGCGTTTAAAACTTGATGCCATTCTACTAGGGGGCTTGTTCATGCTTAGTTGAATGTGAAAACAGCGAAGCTGTTTTGCCTGAATATGTTAAGAAATTATATTTTTCCATGAGGTGATTATTCATTAGATAATCTTGTTTCTCACTGACTTTGTACTCTTAAGTTGGTGCTATGACATTGCTCCTCAGAAGGAGTTTGCTGATTGTGTTTTGAAAATTGCACAACATTGTGTATGACTCCATTTACAAATTATGTATTAACCCGTCTCGTAGAAAATGAAGAGATCCATACCTATATTGTTAGCAAAACCTTGTAGAACTTTACAAGCTTTCTTTTATCCATATGCGGCAAGTTTTCCCTTCCCCAATCTGGGAGTGTTACAATTAGTGTAGCCAGCTTGCAACATTCACAATGGAATCTTTTGGCTAAGAAGTTGCGAGTGGGGCGTATCTATTCTACCAAAGTTACCTGGGATTTGCACCTGGCCCAAACTGGAAAGACAAGCACAAGTACAAGCACTAGCACAGGCAAGCGGCCCGTAAGGGGTAAGCATGTTGCCAAGGAGAGTTGATTCTTGGTGGAGGCATTAACAGCACCCTGCTTTCACTGACTATGCAAGCCCTCCTCGACAAACCTTGTTTCTCACTGACTCTGTTGTTCTAAGTCAGTGCTATGGCACTGCTCTTAGGAGTTTGCTGATTGTGCTTTGAAGATTGCACAGCATTGTGCATTAATCCATCCCATAGAAACAAAGAGATCCATACCGATATGTTTTATGAAACCCCACAGAACCTCAAAGATCAATGCTATTGGGTTTATTTAGAATTTTGCAGATGTCCAACCTATAGAGATGGATCTACATGTATGGTTCGGTAGCATTTAGAACTTGATGCCATTCTAGTGCGCTGTTCTTGGTTCCTCAAATATGAAAGCTGCAAAGTTGTTTCACTGTTAAGAAATTATATCTCTGTATAAGACAATTATTCATTAGATAATCTTGTTTCTCACTGATTTTGTACTTTTAAGTTGGTGTTATGACATTGCTCTCAGATCGCGTTTGCTGATTGTGCTTTGAAGTTTGCAAGGAATCCCTTTTTGAGTTCAGAATTTGAGAAATGCAAATATGTCTCTCATCTTTCTCAGGGTATATATTTTTTGCACATATATGAAAAAGGAAGCCATTCTGAAATTGACTCCCTATTGTATTCAACCCCCATTTCCTTACCGGTGTGCACATGCGCATTTAATGTTGTGGATTATGGGTGTTACTGTATGATTCTATTTTTTCTATGGATCAAAGCTTAAAAAGTATTGTGACTACAGTGTGGCCAATGACCAAGGCTCCTAGACACTAACCATTAGCCTAAGAATGCGAACTCACTTTAAAGCTCTTTATAAAGGACTGAGTTTATTTGTATATATAATATGAATAATAATACGAATGAGTCCTTTATAACAAAATCCTTAGTAGTCTTGATGGTAGTAACGAGGGTGACATTTGATATGTTTCTGGAAACGGGCACCCAATGATGCTTTGGCCTTTTGGTTAGACGACTGTTCTATCCTCTCTCTCAGATCTGGCCCTAAGGTCTACGAGTCTTTTGGCTACGAAGACCTTTGCTCTTCAAATTAAGAAGACAACTATACATCTAAGGTCTATAAAACTCAATGACAATGAGCATGTATATAATATATATATTGCTATTGTTCTAAGTCCGATCACTACTCTACAGGTACTTAATGCTAACCCAAAATAAACCTTTTTATGGGTGGGAATGTTAAGGAATGGTATTTTTAGCCTCCTCATCTCTTATTCAAGGATGTCAGCTTTCATTGACCTTAGACTTGACTAATCCATTGTTGAATTTATAAAGTTGGAATTGATTTATTTAATGTGGAGTTCGAATATATATATATATATATATATATATATATATATATATATATATTTTTTTACAATATACTAGCCAAATATATATATATATATATATATATATTTTCACAATATACTAGCCTGAGGGTTGGCTCAATCAGTTGATGCCACTGTTGTGAGGATGTTGTCGGCAATCTGGCACACTGTGCAGGTCCCTGCTTGATTCCCATGGGGTTGGGTGCACTAAATCTCATCGCCCACTTTACACTGGGTATCATCCTTGGAATGGGTTGAACTTTGGAGTACTTGGGAGTTTCCTGGGGATTTATTAAATATTTCCAAGATAAAAAATATTCACAATATACTGTTCTGCTATACTCACTTGTTTCATGTTCATTTGAAATTTTAAATCTAAACATTAAAGAGAGGAACAGTGAGATTATGTTAATGATTGTTTTCCTGCTTTGTCTAATTTAAACTCATAATCAAATAGCCCATTCAATAATCATATTCCAAATGTGTAACTGACAACTGTCTTTACTGTTTTGATATGTACATGTTGAACATCTTGAAGGATTACTTATGAATCTCTTCAAAAACTTATCAAACTATATCCTATTTTAAACTACTGAATCTATATTGATATACGGTATTCCTCCCGTGACCTGGAATTTCATCATTTTATTACTAAGTTGGATGACTTCTTGCAAATTTTCTCCTAAATGCTTTTAGCAACTGATGACCTGAACTCCACTTTCCAAATAATAGTTCATAGTTCATACATTACCTGTTGATAGTTGATGTAGTTCCTTTTCCTTTTGATGAGGCCTGCCAAAACAGGAAGTCTTGGTGAAACTAGCATTCCACCCATTTTCACTGGCTTTGATCTTCTAACTAATATTAATAAATATTAGGCTGTGGTCCATAGCTTAAGCCTTAGATACTTTCTTGTGAGGAGGGTTACAAAATACATATTTTTTTATAGTAAAATGAATGATATCATTACCTACATATGCATCATTAGGATTAATATCATTCAACAGAGAGATTTGTAAGTATATGAGGATAGATTTCAGTTGTAGCTGAATTCTAGCGTTAAGGACAAACATGGCCCATTTTAGGAGTTCATGCCCTTACAGAGTCAATAAATAGAGCCCACACTTAAGGAGTGTTTGGAAAGCTTTTTTTGGGACGGGTTAATGTTGACTACTTATGAAGATGGGCATCCTTAAAATGTGACAACTAGTACCATGTAGTCCATTTTAGGAGCTCATATGCTTGTGTTGCTGACAGATAGATCTCTTTTCTGGAATTTTCTGGAAGGGAAGTTTCGTCAGGGAGGGGTTTTAGTATTGATTACTTCTTTATGTAGGAGATTTTAATTTGTTGAGTATGGATGAGCTTGGTGGGAGAAGCGATCGTGTCATTCAGAATTTGAATCATTTACTAATTATGACAAATGTAGGAACTGTGCAGATTCTGGATAGAAAGGATATGGGGTATAAACCAGGCCAAATCATAGAACCGTTTTCATAGTAGGTATAAGGAGGATTGACTTGAAAATACATTGCATTGGAAATAGTGCATAATTTTAATTTTATGGTGTAAAGCGACTAGCAGCACATATGTAGCCATTTATCTGTGATCTATGCAGTATCAGTGACACATTTATATCCTGAAAAGCAAGGTATTCTTTTTAAACCCAAGGCTATCGAAAAGTTCAGTATAGAACTGATTGAAATATGTCGAGACACACTTCTTCGAGGGTGCTCTGTTTGGGGTAGCCTTCTGTATAGTGTTATAGACTTTTGCTTTTTCAGTACACTTTATAGTACACAAAAAACAATACGTACAAGAACAGAAAATGTAGAAGAGAGGATAAGAATATACAATCAAGCTTTTCTCAGAGCTACCAAGGAAGCGTTGAAATCAGAAGAAGTTTGAGGATCAACCTTCTTTGCATCCTTAATAAATAAAAAGCCTTGGTTAGCAATTGAAGGTGTACCTCTTCCCACCAAGTTTTTTTGAAGGAAGACACAGCTAATTCAGAGCTAATTCACCATTCTCAAAGATACACCGACAGTGCATCTTCCACAGAAGAAAAAGCGCCTGACACTCTAATACAATTTAACAAGTTGGAAAAGACAGATAACATCACCTGCTTTGACTCCCCAATGGGAGCTGCACGCTAATGAATTTTGACAATTCCATACCACTATTCCACAATAGAACGGTTAAATATTATATTGGAATTATGGAATATTGATATGGCGTGGAATGAAGACAGGTCTAAGGATAAATTTGTTCTAGTTTCAAGAAAAGCATTAACTTGAAAAAGGATCATTAGAGTTGCTGACTGACACTCGAATGATTATGGGGGATTTGCATACTGGGAATAAAATTAATCTTCAAAGATATAAGGTTTAGGAAAAATGTCAGTGAGGACTAAAAGCTGAAAATAGTGGTACATTTGTTGGCCACGTGACTAAAAGTTCGTATATTTACTTTTTATGAATTCAGATAAATGATTTTTAACGTATAAATTTTTTATCAGAGAGGAAGCAACCCAGGTTTTAAAATTGCTGTGCAGATAGGATGTATCGTACCATACCTAAAAGGGGATGTTATGTGACCTTGAACCAGTCTTTGGATCTTTTTCTGAGAAAGTCTCATGGGCAGCTTTCTTCAATGAAATCAAAATAATCTTCGAGGTTTTGATGGTTCAGTAGAATTTTCTAAATGGTTAGTGGCAGGGAGAATGAGGAATTTGTTCAGGGATGATAAAGAAGTTAAAGACGCATAGATTACTTCCCTGCAATAAACACTATGTTTATTTCCCCAATTCTAATATTGAGGACCTTGTATTTGCTTTCAAATCAGATACTTACTTATTACATGGATATTAATATAATACTGCATCACTGCGTGCTGATTGACTCAGACAGAAAAGAGATGGGGGGCCTACTCCACCAGAAAAATGGATAGGGGGTGAGTCGTAAGTCTTAGGGAATATTTTATAATATTTTCAGGCAAAGTGTAATGTCAGATATATTATTGTTTTATTCTAAGTTCCCAAGGATAGGGAATGGGTCACCAAGTGGCTTAAAGCTGTTTTTAGAGGTGACAAGTTTCAAGCGGAAGGCATGCAATATATATTGCTGGCCTTAGTGTATTTTGGGGTGATTTACGATAATTATTCATGTTGCAAGCTCTGGTGAGCAGAAAGGGGTCGGACTGTATAGAGAATCTAATTATTACCTTATTTGCCAGAGAAGCTTGTAGGGAGTTGTGGGGCTGTATCTAGAGTTTCATTGTTGAAGAGTGAGGTTGGCAGACTGTGAGCAGTGTCTTTGGGTGAGAGACTGGCTGTTGTGGAATGGTTGCCAGACCCGTGAGAATATTCTCTAGGTGAGAGTATTGATGAGAATCGTTTACTGGTGCGCTAGGCATTAGTCACAGGGCTCAGAGACTTCCTGTCTGGCCTGTCGCTGGTAACCCTGGAAAGGGGAGTGGGGCAACCAAGGGACTGGTGAGTAGAGAAGGGGCACACTTCCTTGGGTGTTACAGGTGCGTGGGAAATGAGGAATTGCAGACTAGTTGTAGCAGTGGACACCTAAGATCGAGAATTTGTTGCTTCCGTTGTTATAAGTTGTGTGGTGCGACTCAAGTTTGGTCGAGCGCATTACTACAAGTGATATTGCGTGGACTGAATTTAAAGTAGACTCCGCGCAATGTACTCCTACTGTAACATTGCTCAGTGGTGGTGGTAACGAGACTCAGTGGGAGTCTGAGTACGTTACAAAACTTGGGTTAGGTGACGTGGCCCAGCCTAGGGTGGTTGGAGACGTTACATTTGCTTTCAAATCAGATACTTACTTAACTGTATTGCACTCTCATTGCTGGCTTACAAAAGTATTCTCGGAGTAAGTGTATTTCTCTAGGTAGTTGTAGCATATATAAAATATAATAATAATAATCATAATAAATAATCATAGTATTAATAATTAATATTGTTAGTTAAAGGTCGTGACCTTTCATCAATGGTCATCAAGGTGCCCCTTAGGTTTATATATACACGGGCCCTTTCATTGTATTCATTCATCATCTATTTTATCTATTTATATCATTATATACATTTTTATTCAATATATTTCTTATCTAGTATGGATTAAAATTATTTATTTAATTTATAATGGATATCTGTTGTAAGAACCATATTGGTTCTTTACATTGGTTTATTGATTGTCAATCAGTGCAAAAAAAAAAGATTTTTCGGCTACAAATCTCACAAGATAGTTGGCCACCTCCAGGGGTATTGTTGGCAATACACCAAAAATATAAAGATGTTCATATGCATCAAGAATCATTGAGATTGAAAACAATTCTCTACATTAAAATTTTCTAAGTCAATATATATATATATATATATATATATATATATATA